>UZAF01020170.1:0-15432 GCA_900617895.1 Haemonchus placei | reverse complement strand
TACAGAGTATAATAAGGTGTTGGGTGAGATGAATCACGCTAGAAGCCAGGGTCGATTCGATTAAATATTGTTTGAAGCATACGTTCTCGAAATCGAGTTCCGGATCGATATCTTCCAAGAAAAACCAAAACTTTAGTTACTCCATGGTTGGTATGCCGGTGCCAGGCTTGTTTGGGAGAGCTGAAGTTCAGTGCCTGGCGGAGGTGCTTTTATAGTGCTTGCCTCTGAAGCCCTGTGCATAGGGCAAATACGCATCCAGAGAAACTAAAAATTCTGAATGGAAGTCACATAGGAACACTCCAAAGGGTATGATCAGAGGTAAAAAAACTGGAGTGCGGCATTCTGAGAAACAATTCGTGCATTGAAGGCTTTCTATGTCCTTCAGATGCTTCATCGTCTGCTGAGTATATCCTCGAATAGCTTTTGCCACCTTCACTGTTTTATTATTCGTTTTCACTCGGAGTTCTTGTCTACTTGTTATTTGGTGGTGACTTACTTGCGTTTGTAGAACGACCTTCAACCGCTTCGTTTTTTGACGTCTTCTATTCGCAGCTTATTGCGGGTCGACGAGCTGACACCATCTGGCCTCCTTATCAGAGTTCTGCATAAACTCTCTTCCACGATTACTTGGCATTGCTTTCCTGAGCACACCTTTTCGTGCTCCAGTTGCTGTCTTCTTCACTCAGTATATTGTCATTATCGCTCGGATCCGCCCGCGAAGTCTTGACATCGTCTTCTCTTCGATGATACATACTATCTATTCATCTGGACATGTACCTTGTCATCCACGAGCTCCTTATCGACATTGCTCTTTCCCTGCCACTCAACTCCACCTGTCGCAGTTTCGTCACCAGACTCAACTAACAGTTATTCTATGAAAACAGCCTTTCCTCATTTCTCTACATTCCCCTAGTGGAAATATCATGCCCTATCACTCCAGATCAATGATAAAACAATTATTAATCATGCCACTTGAATTCTTGTTCCATTCGAAGCCGATTTGGTTATCGATTCTCAGGCTAAACAGGGAAATGAGGTTCGGACCAGTTTTTCGTAACTGTTCTTTACATACCTTGCGAAATTGCGCAAGGAAAGGCGGCAGCGGCTTTACACTCAACTCATCAAATTCAACTGGTTTCTTTTTATACTAGATGGCATTTGGTCACATGCTCTTAACAAATTTCTGCTCGCCTCGAAATTCCTGTTTGATCCGCCCTCAGTGGGCGTTCTTGCCAGGAAGTAGAGGTCCGATCTCGATCTCGGTTGCTGACCTATTCTAGACTGTCTCTCACTTCAACAACGAAATGCATATATGCCATGTTCTCAAGCACCAATGTCGATCAACTGAGTCCCTTAATTCAATTCAAAATAGTCGCCTTCAAGTCCTGTCATCTGAAAGCTTACCCGTACAAGTGAAGGGAAGCCCGATGCAGTAGCTACGCCCTGTTATTCACTAATGCAAGTGCTCTCATCCCGTTGTCTCCAGAGTATTTGAATTTCATTTCTTCCGTTTGCATTCTGCCGAATAGCCCGGTTGTCGTCGTTCGACTGGTCATACCCAGTAGGGGAGACCTTGAGATATGCAAACAATGACTCACAGTATGTAGCTGTGCTTCAGAGGGCTTCGCGTGACCTTCGTCAGGTAGAATCTGACCGGTCCTTTTCCACTGATGTGTGCCTTACGAAACATCCCAACCTCAGACATTGACTTCACAACTGAATCGGCATACATTTTTGTTCGAGAGCCTCGTTCCTCTCACATCGATCTCATCGAAAATGGATGTTTCTTCGTGGAAATCCAGCCCAAAAAGAAATAATTGCCCGAATTCCGGGCATAGTTGATAAGGGAATCGGCCATGCGTTAAGTACGATGGGCCTGCCTCACGCCTGCTCGGTCTGTGTATTCTTCGTATTCATGAATAATCTAATTTCTTAGTCTCTCTTAGCTAGTGAGGTGAATTGAGCCGACCAACTTCATTCTAGTCAAAATTAGGAGAGCGGGAAGTCGAGGGCGGATTTTAATCAATACCATGCAAGAACAGATCTCTAGGAAACTCAGCAATGTGCTTGGAATAGGCTACTGAGTTTGCAGGTGATTGTCCCTGCTGGGGATTCTCAGTTGCACGGTTGTCGCCCTTCGATCGAAGCGTGTAGTCTCGGGAGTTGTCGGAGGTGCCCGATGAGGATCCATACGATCATGGTAAATAGCTAGATGAAAGGCTCGATGGGTTCATCGCCTCCCGCCCAGTCTTATGAGAGTGAGAGTATGCCGACTAAGCTGCAGAACCCATAGGAAGGCCACTGACCGCTTAACACACTTAATTCGTCATTTTCGTCTCTCAAACGCTTTCAAAACTCGGTAAAAAAAATCGCCAGACTAACTTCTGGAGGCTTCAAGACATTAACTGCTTTACTAATGTCTTTAGCAAGTAATCTTGTCAGAGATGTCACCCAACTGGGAGCGGATGAACAAACAGCGCAACAAATCAGCTGAATGCCCTTCCTGCCATGACTCGTGGCATCGAGATGGGATGATTTCTATGCGTCAAAATTACTGAACAGGAAGTCGAACAATATGTGGTCTTTCCCTTTTCCCCTTCCCCTTTTCCGCCTCCAATTTTTATCGTGACGCCTCTTGCCTTTGTGGCGTTAACAGGTTCTTTATGGTGCTTCATGACCATTCTCATGAGGTGGACAAGGGAGGTGGCAAGAGGTGCCGTTGCCATGCACTTAATCCTGCATTGAATCTCTCCGTGATGGCCCAGTCTCTCTTCCTTCTGAGTCGATTAATCGGTCGGTTGGTCCTTCAAATTGTTGTTCAGGTGGATACGTATTTATCATGCGTTCCGCATTAGGCCTTTATGCATTTTTCACAACGTGCCCATAAAGAAATTTTTCAACTGAGAAAGGCCCATACGAAACGACTTCAGCTCACTATCTCACGCAGCTCTGTGGCAGCCGTTCCCGTGGGGTAGGGTACCGGAGTTGAGAAGCTGGGTCAGAGTTTAAGCCTTGAACTGTTTTGATTACTCTTTTTAATTTCTTTTTAATAACATGCGATGGAACGTTGCTAGGCTCTGGAAGTGTCTCACTGAGACGTTTGAAGTCTTCTCGAAAGCAGGGTGGAAGGTTCGGGCGAAGGCTTAAGCCATGCCCAGGGCTACACATGAGGCTTGTTGGCAGGACACGACTAAGAATTTTTTTTACTTAGGTGCAAATACGTGATCATGGAGCACCTCCCAGATCTGGTTGCTGTCTTGGGTCCCTTTTATCATTTGATTATCAACGGCCCCTTGGTGACCGTCCAGAAATCATGGTGAAGCTCCCTGAAGCCTAATCCATCACCTGGGATATAACCAATTCTATGACGACAAGGTCAAAATTTATATTGAAAAGACCTTTTCATTCAAGAAGCAGCTCGGCAGCTTGGCCTCTCTCATCTCATATACTATACTGCTTACCTCAAATGAACCCTAACATGTAAAAAGTACTTGCAAAGTTTGTGTGATTTTTATTTTCTGAATAATCCGTGAAAATACAAACTCTAACAGTTCTTGAGGGGACGCTTCGCGAGTAATGGAAAACGTTTTAAGATCCAGTAGTTTCTACTATAGTATTCTATAAAAGTACGAACCCCTCAGTTGCACATGAATCGTTTTTGTGAGCGACGACTTCGAAAGTACGAAAGTGCAGTATCCTTGACTCACCTTTTTCGATTTCCGCTTTCCGTTTTCGGCTGTTGTGCCAAGATTTTGTGCAGTTTTTAGCATTTCGCGACATGAAATTTGATTTTTATCGCTTCCCTATCCACATTCGCTATTTCCTAAATTGATTAACATGAGAAAAAAAATCGGGAAATCGATAAAACAGTTCCATATTTATAAAATTAGATGTATTTCATGCCTTGAGTTCTCATGCGGATTTTATTAAAATATTATCAGCTACTTTTCGGCGGTATCGTCTTCTTCAAAACCTGGACCTGATCAAAAACAATCTAAGGGTATCCGATAAAACGTCTCCACCACCCTACTGAAACTCTAGATCCCTATTCCCTAGGGCACGCACATAATGTAAAGGAAGACCACTCACCGTACTTCCAGGATAGACAGAGCATGGAGTGACACATATTTAGAATGCGTGCGTGCCCTGGGGGAGTCTCGAACTTTACTACCGTTGAGTAAACGTTTGCTCGCACATCCACAATTTTTCAGGAACCATGTCAGGCTCTATGGAAGGCGACATTGCCGAACGTAGCCAATAAATTTCACTAAAAAACCGCGTGAGAGTCCAATACGTGAACTGCATCAACCTGCAATCATGCCGAGATTTATGAAAGCCCGTCCATGGAGACTATTTATGTGATTGATTTAAAGTATTAGAAAGTTCCGCACGAAATAATTATCCTCCCAGTCACGACGTTGCTGAATATCACTTTCTATCGCTATGATGAAAATGGAGAAAAACTAAAAATCTCGTGTCAAATTGAAAAGTCAGAAGTGTCAATGTCAGAAGTTTTATTGTTTCGTTCGATGTGTAGTCATAGCTGATATAAAAATGTTTATATTGAAATTCTCCTGAGATTTCCACTTGAACGTACGGGTTTCTCATATCCGCTGTCAGATCTATGCATATCTATCGCTTCCAGAAGGCCGTCACGAACTGGCAATTCCTTTAGTGATGCCTCTGACGCACAGAGTCGTGCCAGACTCGTTCCTACTTCCATCCCACTTACGCTTGCCTAGAGCTTTGCTGTATACCAACCTATGCGGGCTGAAAATTTATCTCGTCAGGGTCATGCCCCCGGAAAGAGCCCGATATCGTGCACTTGCTGTGCTGCCTAAAAAGCCTGCACATCGCCTGCAGGAAATGCAATAACTAATCTGAATATTTGTTTTTTACTTTTGCAGGTCACATCCGTATTTACTTGCAGCAACTCTTAATAAGCCAACGCTTCACGAGGCGATATACGCCATGCTACATTAGTCATGCTCGCAAGCGGCTCATTTCTCCTTCACCTCCCGCATCCTGGCCGCCTGACTACTTTCGTTAATAGGCCGCTGTTCGCTGCCCTTCTCTCTGCCGGAGTGTATCTATTCAGCGAGCAACTTCCTTTCGGATCATTATCCACAAGTGCTTTTTTACTTTCCTCACTGCGATTTTTTCCCAAAGTTATGTCGATGTGATACTTTTACACTCAACGTACAATTGCCTCAACATTTCTGTGTGAAAGTCGTGAGTATGGCGTCCCCATAGCTATTTGACCGATCTTTCAGAGTGAGCCATGAATAGAACGTTCACAGCTATTTTTTTAGTCGTTCACTTTTAAAAGCAAACAAATATTAGAATTTAAGAAAAATGGAAGTGGACGTTATTAATGGCTCACTCTGAAGGAATGATCAAAGAGCTGTGGGAACGCCAATCAACCTGATACGTCAAGTGGTGATTGTAGCCATACAGACATGTCTGACTTTGACTGGAAATGTGGGTGCCCGTCCCCACAACAGAATGAGGGTTAAACAATACACAAATGGGGGTATGAGTAGGCATCATTGCCATCCAGGGTGCTTCCTCTTAAACGCACTCAGACTGCCCCGTTTTGGGTGACCTCTGCAGGTCCTAGGATGGGACAAAACGTTACTACCATCAGAACGGGATTCGATCCCATTCTTGCAAATGACAGCGCCCTTGATCGATGGTCAAGGCTTTTCTATGCATTCCATACTTAGTCTGAGGAGAGTAAGAACTCGTTGAAAACGCGTTGCTCCGCCCCTGAACAGATCGCACGCCGCTCATTCAACGGAATGTTGGCAAATGTGCGCTTGGATTGATCGCACCTAAGCCTTAAATGTCTGACTAAATGGTTATTCCTGTTCCCATGACAATAATAATTATTACACACTAATCACTTAATTATATCAGCACATTCCACCGGTCCCATCTATTACTCGCTAGCTCCGCCCATCACAAAAACTACGCCCACATATCGAAAAGGTAAACGAGCATTAACGACTTCGCTCTTGCTGGTGTCAATCGATAATCTCCTATGTTTCCACTTTTTATACTGTCCAGGCATGTCTTCAGACGCTTTATCTTTCCGATTATGTAAGGCCAACCACTCTCCAAGTATATAGTTTTGCCAGACCGGACAGTTCTGGTACCAAATGCTCAGCTGTGGAGGGCTAAGAGGGATAAATACAATAACGAAGATATAGAAGTGTCCTTGACTTAAAAGGTGTTTATCCCCCTACCCAAACGGAACCAATCAATAATAGAATTCATTAATGTTGACAGAGTGGCCGAAAGAACACATTGAGCAAATATTTGATATATTCGATAAGCGCAAGTAAACAAGAAAGGTGAAGAAGGTGTTCACCCAGGGGAGATCATGGTACTTAGAATAACACTCACGCGTACATAAATGTACATTCCTTTTCCGTGAAACTAACCAAAGATGTACTGAATTCCTTCGAGTATCGAAAAGCAAGGGTACTCCGATTTGGAACGGTGTTTGGTGAAGAGAAAACTCTCACATGCGCAAGATCCTGGCATCAAATCCTTTCGGAACTCATTTGGGCGGATCAACCTAGTCTCCGCTTTTTTGTGAAATTGTCTAGACGTTCATCAATTGTGAATATCAGACTTTTTACTCGTTCAGAGTCGTCTGAGAGATTAAAGAAACTAATTCTTTCACATGATGCCCTTTAGTGTAGTAGTATGCGTCAGGACCGCATCCAAAGACCACTACTACTCTCGAAAAAGCCCAGTACTCCTCCTCCTAAAAGGGATAAACCGGGAGCAAGTACTAATCACTCATTTCGCCAAATGTTTTTCAGCTGATTCACTTTAAGGTTGAGCGGAATGCTTTTTATTCGTATCGGTGTGGCATGCGAGATTTCTCATTTGACATATGTTTTCACATGAAAACTTCTTGAATAATGGCCTCCGTTCTCCTTCAGAATGGCCTCATAGACTTCGCATTACCCATTTATAGTTCCTAGTTTTCGATTCAGAACATTCTACTCCGCTGGCCACATGTGTGAGTGGGATTCCATGTTGTTCCATGGGTGCCAAGACGTCTCAAAAGTTTTGGGAAATTCTGGACCCAGACGTTGTACCTAAAGCTGGAAAACGACTTTTCGCCAATTTTTGCCAGCTTTATCCTGGCTTTACTGAGATGAGAATTACGGTAATTGAACAATTTCTTGTTACAAGTCGTTTGCTCGGGAACCCGAATACTAGCTTCTACACAGCCTCGTAAGAGGCGCTCCTAGCCCAGCTGAGGGTTTGTGGATTGACTCTATCGACTCTATCCTATCGGCTCAATTGAACTCTTCCCATCTTCATTTGGTTAGCTTGTTCTGATCAAATGATAACTACCAAAATTTTTCTTGCTAGCCCAGGCACATGGCATGGTTCCGGGGACCTTTCAGATCCCGGACTAGACAAAGCGAACAACTCGCCCTTCCCGATCTATTTGTAGGTCCTTAGTGAACCGAAAAAGTAATTTTCCACTGGATGGCTTTGTTTACTCATACTCATAAAAAGAATTCGTGTCCGTTGCCATGGAACTAAATAAAATCAGCCTCATTCGAGCTGTTTTTAAATGGGTTACCAGAAATGAATACGTTACTGCTTTTTTTCACAGTTGTCTGAAGGCTCCTTCTGCGTAGTATTGGAAAAATGAAAGAACACTTTTGTTGATTGAGGTTTCCCTCCTTCTGAATCGCTGAGTATCCTTCCGCGTTCTTCTGGTTTCTTTCAGAAATACTTCTGTGGTTCCATCACTTCATTCTTCCTGAACTATTCCCTATTTTCTCGTGGCTTCCTGAACTTGAAAGAACCAGTGGCATTACAAACCTTCAGATTTTAGTTCCCTCGTCTTACTTTTTCTATCAGAATCCACAGTCAGCAGTCAGCCTTACGTGGCCTCCTTACAAGAAAGAGCTTCGGTCGAAAGCGGTAGTTCGTCAGGTTTTTTCGCACGAATCCCAGCTCTCAGAGCTTAAGTTCTTTGAACAAATTCAACTTTTGTGGCTATCATTGCCACATAAAGCGTCATGGCCTTCAGATTAGACTAGTTTATGGAAAAGTCATCCCACTAGCACAAACGGCTGCAAATGAGAACTTCAATCGGCTCTATCCCACCTGAGCTCATCAGAAACACCATGAAAGCTGCCACTTTCTCTTCTGAATTTGAATTATCTTGTGCCACAAACTTCGACCAGAAACATCACCTTTATTCCTCTGGATGGATTATTAGATCTGACCTCTGTTAATGGCAGAAAATGAAAGTGATAGGGAAGGGATCGCATATTTATAACAATGGTATGACGTTCAAAAAAAGAAAGCAGCCACTTCTGTTTCGAAAAATATGGGCGCGAGTGGAGGGCGTAGCCAGAATCCTATTTAGACGGGTCATTTTTGAACATGCGAGAGCCCGTAGTAAAGACATCTACGCTTTGAACGTTTTCTTGCTCAGCCAGCGCTCTTTAATAGTTGACAATCATGGATGACCACTTGCGCTGAAGTACTCATTTACGGAATTCAATTTGTCGACGACTAAATATAGTATGCAGCAATTTTTCAAATGAACTTCTTGATAAATAAGTTCGCAGCCGTACGGTCGGGCAACACCGCAACTTACAAAAAAGTCTTTGGGCCGATTGATACCTAAGGTGTCTATAAGTCTGCGAGTAGCCCCTGCTTTCGTTCTGCCTGCTTTCATAGTCCACGATTTGGCGAGCGACCAGTCGCAGACCCATCGAGCGAGCGACCGAGCGACCAGTCGCGCGATCGATTGCGCGACTGGTCGCTCGGTCGGACTATGAAAGCAGCCTCTGAGGCGTATGGGATCAAATGTACCTGTACCACCATACCTATACCAAACAGGCACCAGTATATGTAGTTCTAGATCGAGACATAGTTAGGAGGGTAGTGTAAGTAACTCACAGCTGCGTCGACACCTGCGCTCATTGTACTTCTTCTCTTGTCCGGCACTCTTGGACTAGCCAGGTGGACACGTAATTGGAAAAACTGGAAATTCTGAATTACCTCCGACTTTAACTTCTATAGTAGTAACTCAAAATCATTTTAATTTATACGCGTCAGAAGTAACTTAAAGCTTACATGAAAATAATTTTATAAAGAAACGGCGAGATGATGGCGAGGTTATGAATGAATGTAACTTAGAAGAAATGTAATAGAAAAGCGGCCGCCATATGGGGAAGTAAAGGGCTCAGTGAGGGTTCAGCGGTAGCCAAGGAAGTAACTGAGCGCGAAAGTGCTCTACACGCAAACCCACCCAAGACCTCTGATCAAAGCCTTTGTTCGCTTCTAACCAGGCAAATTATCATCGACTTGAAGTGAATTCTAACATATTCGTGTATTTCTGATGCATACCTCTCTTTTGGACCATTATCATTCCTCATATCTCATTCTTCATATCAGTTTCATTAGCTGAAACGCAAAGATCAGCCACGGTTGATCTAAACGAATCGAACGCGATATCAGTTGATGGATCGATCGTATTCAAGAAATCGGAAGCGTGAGTTAGTCGGAAATACGAAAGAGTAAGCCAACTGGGAAAGATGACTTTAATTGTTGAATAAGTCTTTCAATGGAAGTGAGTGAGATACCGTTCCTCTACCGAACCGTACCAGTTAGGGAAACTCATAACAATGCACAACCTCCACACCGCCTTCCACATCTTTCTCTCATGCGATTCATTCCTGTTACAAATGCCAAGCAATTTGCCCTATCCGAAGTATTCAAATAAAAACTGCTTCGAGTAAATTCCGTCATTCCAGAATCTACATTGTAGTTCAGTCGATTTACAAGTCGGAAGCCATCAATTAACAGTTCTAGCTTATCTTTTTGAGTTACATGAATACTTCTAAAATGGCCTACGCTCATTGGAGGCGTGATGATCTCAAAACGGATAGTTTAGAACCTAATATTTTACCATTTTTTCTCAGAATATGCAAAATTCCTTCAATAAGTTGCTCCTGCTCAACGGTTTACCCTCTGTCGTACTCCTTCTCTTTCAGTACCCATCGCCGATACTATTAAGCCGAGGTCATACGTGTTGATCCTACACTCTTTCGTGATAGTTTCGATAGTTTTACTTGAGCCGCTATCGTAGACTTTCCGTTTATACTCTCTTAAACACACAGATTCGTCAACTGTGAAATATCCATGCCATCTTCAACAAACATCGATCATATTCCTTCTCAGGAACTAGCTCTAGTAGAAGTTCACATAGAGTACCCGAAGATTTTCAAATGCCCAGAGTTGTCCTAATGGACATTCGAGAGTAATTTGATCAGTCAAGTTTCAAACAACTCCGCCCACCTTTCTCTCTTACCGCTCTTTCCTTACCCTTTCCGTTCCAGCTCCCACGCCGCTCCTACGTGGCTACCTATTTTCACACCGTCCAAAACATATTCATTTGAAAAAAAAATCATACGGCAGAAGTTTGAGGATCTTTCGATTCAATGCATACTAATAGCCGAAATTTGCATAAATATGAGAATGACGTGCTGCCTACAGTGATACACTTTTTTCCTTTCTTCTGGAAGTCTTTCGGTTCGCACTTTCTTCTACGATTAGCTTTGGTGAAATTCATTGCACTCGTTTCCTCCTTTACTCTTCTCTAAGCTTCTGAAAGACTAAAAATCACTTTTCAGATGATTCTCTATCGATTTTCTATACTGTGCCTGCTGCTCAGTTCGGTAGCGATAGCCAAGCGAGGTGGCGGATCGCACGGAAGAGGACGTTCACGGGCACGATCCTCCTCTACATCGCGATTCACGCGGAAGTGGGTTTTGCACAGTTCCTACAGACTTCAAAAAGTTGAAATGACTGCAGATTCTGACCTTCCAGATTTGCTAAGACTGGTTCAATTGAGCGAACGTCATTATTTCGATCGACCGTGTTTGGAGCTGCAGCTGGCTATCTGACATTCAGTGCTGGAAGGCATATCATCAACGATCCGTACCGGCCTATAATGTAAGTCAGTGAAGCCCTCTCCCTTTCTGCGCTTGTAATAAATGCGCTTGTTCATGGAAAATTTTGGTCCTTCCCAGATTGTAAGCACTTCCGATTTCCGATACTCCAAACTTCGCCGGAAAAATTGCATTTGGTCCCTAGCATATGGATTTCTGTGTCGTTTTTTAACATGCTAGTAACATCGAATTATAATGTCTCCTCCCCACTCTCGAACAAAGAATCACCTACATCCGAGAGATATCCTGGAGGCTCTACGATCCGAAAAACAATTGATGAGGTTTATAGTCAATCAAAAGTTAATTGCCCGTCAAAAGGTCTCTTCGCTTCATTGCCATACAGGCAGGAAACGCCATTTTCAATTACGACATCAATGACCCGTTCAGGTTGGCAGACATTCAGCGAAAACCGGTCGCATCTTATGACACACTCTCCATGAGCGTAGCATGACCGACCTGAGAAAGATATGTAACTACCACGAGATGTTAGCCATTGTGCATTTCCACCGTTACTGAATGCTTGAGCTACTTATTAGGTTGAGTAAAAAATTTTGATCGACTTTTCGTCCCATTCTAGATTTTTTCGTAGGACCGTTCGGAAGGACTTCGTAATGGATTATGGTAGACCGATCCCTGACCTGTATTTTTAAAAGGATATATAAGCATCCCCTTGGAAGTGCTTCGCAAAAATGACTTCAACCTTGAACTGGCGTCCGAAGCTGTCTGAGAGCTATCGTCTATCGGATTACTATAAGGGCATAATCCACCGTCGGCTGTCGCAAATATCTGTGGTGCATCCAGAAGAGTTATCGTATCCCAGCCCACGGGTGCTTCATGACGAAACATCTCCAAGACAAGCAGAGAAAAAGGGACTATGTCTGAGGAAAGTCTTACTGTGTCGTCGGTGGACGTTCTCAGGGAATGCTCTACTTTGGATAACTTGCTGAGGGTTCCACCGTGATCACCGGGACTTACGCTTCTCAGCTACAGAGGTTGGCCGACGTTGTTCGAAAGAAGCGTCCGCAGCGTGAAAATGTTTGCCTTTTTGACGACAGCGCTCAACCCCATGTTGCGAAATTGTTTTATCAGTAAGTTGCCGAACTTCGATATGCAGTGCTGCCCCATTCCACTTATTCGTCAGGTCTCGCTCCATCTGACTACAATTTGTTTCTTGCTCTGAAACATCAGCTTCGCGACAGAAATTTTGGATGATTGCTCGGAACTCAAAAATGAGATCTCCAGCTCTTTTGAATCACGGCCGCCACCGTTCTGGGCTTCAGGAGTCAAGAAACTGCCGGATCGCTAGACGTATGTTGAGAACAGCGATGGAGACCATATTCCTGATTGAGATCCTCTTCCAATGTTAATAAGACTTTTCGAATTGAAAATTGAAAAGCCGATCAAAACTCTTTACTCAACCTAATACTTCTAGAAATGCTTCCCTACAACACTCTGGCCGTACCTCCATATAAGTATCCCTTCTTGTACCACTGGAAGCGGATTACAGAAATCATCTAAGTTCTTCAAAACCTGGACTGACTGCTGTGGTCTGTGGTCATCCTCATTACGTCATACAGGGTGAAAGTTCGGGAAAAGATGTTGTCCATTGTAGTGGCCCTTTCCGCAGTGGCAACCGTTCACGTCGCACAGCTGATGAGATCTCCGTCAGCTCTCTGGCTATGTTCGGCTTGGCTGGCAGCACTTCTGTTAACTTCCTATGCTCCCAGCTTACCCAGAAATTCCATGAGAACCCCAATTGTGACAAAGTATCTTGGCTGAGACGTGAGCTGATACATGAAAGTTGGTCAGGGCGTTCTGCCAGGAGGATCCACCTTAGATCTACTCTCACAATGGATATTTTTGGATAGTAAGCCAAGGTTTTGCATTCCGTTCGAAAGACACACTTGTCATTCGGGGGACACATTCGAGATGAGACTAACTGGTGTGACTTATGACCCACAAGTGTCACACGTGACGAAGTGCTGCATTCTCGAACAGAGCTGCGTTCAGACCTAATGGCGCACAACTGTGCTATTTATGACTATAACATTCAAAACTTAACGGACAGGGGAGAAGAATTGGGTAAACTCAGATTCGATTCCAGGCTACAGTCCAGATGGCAATAGTTGAAGTTTAGGTTCGGCTCTCGTTCGTACTACTGGAACGCCGAACTGCAAAAGCCAACAGAAGAGTTACCGGTGCAGTGCGTGAACAAAATCGATCCCCAGGATCCACAATTCGGTCGGGTACGCTTTTTNTTTTTGCTTTGAATATGACTCATTTGTCCAAAGTTGCTCACTGACTTATTTCAGGTCTACTTCTCAAATGATACACGTCCCACGGAAATTGCCTATGGTTGTGCAGAAGGCGATTACTGCTGTGGATACGATTGTTGTCAAGAGGGAACGTTCTTCACCAGCTTATTGTTGGTTGTTTACTGTAATTGTCTACAGTACTAGACAGCTGATCTTTCGTATGTTTTACTTTCAGCCGTCTCCTGGTATTCATCTTGGTGTTGTCCGTGCTTGGAGTGATTTGCATTGAGGCTTTTCGATGGATACTGAACTGCATATACATGTGTAAATATGGCCATCCACGGGATGTTGAACCGCTTAGTATTTAAATTGTGAGTTCAACTGATCTTGCCACCGCATCCCGTCATTTCCTTCAAGCGAGTGATCTTCGGACCTAATGGCCACGCTAAGCAATACCTAACTTTACGCGAGTTGTGGATATGTAAGAGTGGACCGCTGAGCTGAACCTATTAAGAGTTAAGCCACCAGTCTTTCATTGACCCTTCAAAAACACTGAGCTCTTCAACTCGGAACGCAGCTACAGAATATCTGCAATGGTAAGATTAATCAGGTGGTAAATGAGAGTATACATGATAGAAGGCGCTGGGAGTAAGCCACATAGTTGATTCACAAGTAAATGAGAGCTCTTCTCCCCTCTATCTGGACTTGTTAGGGGGAGTAACATCACGCCTTCACTCCGTTTCTACTTTTCACTAATAGAATGCAGACAACGAAGTCATCGTCACCGCATGACCGGCTTCTGACGATGCTGTTAAGAATTATGTCCCAACTTAATAACTTTTGAGGAACCTTCTCGATTTGTTCGACGAACGTCTTCATTAGCATTTGCCACTCACACCCAAGTAATTCAACCTCAACTCTCAGGAGTAACCACAGTTCGCGATGCCTCCTGCAAAGCTTCTGGTTTACTCCTTATCGAGATATTCCTTCAACAGAAGCCTTACTGTGGCCCAGCTTGCGGCTCTCACGCGGGGAGAAAGGGTAGTCTAAAGAAAACTTTTCTGATTCCGAGCACAGTATCTTCGTTCTCCTTGTTCACAAGGTTGAGCTCTCGTCAGTCTGTATCGGAGTGGCGAGTGATATTACAATGAGGACATATTGTACTTGAATAACTGTTTTCGGTACTATGTTCCTCATAGAGGCCTTTAAAGGTCTTCATTAAATCGGCCTCGAGCGAGAATATCTCTCTTAGGAATTTCTGCCCCAAAGTGCTGAGAAAATATCGTTCCGCTAGTACAATTTCAGTTCGGTCCGTAGTCATAACAATTAATTTTTTTCTAAAATATATATTACAGACCCTGCCATTCATCTCATCACGTGCCTTCTCACAACGAGTCCCAAACTTCAACTAAACGCCTAAATACTGTGATGCCAAGACTGCGAATCTTCGTTCTCAAGAAAACGGGTGTTACCAATCCTTTTAGGAGTAACTATTTTGTTGTAGAGCAATAATGCAGCCAAGCCAAATGATGCCTTACACAAGCTCTTTCCTGGATAAATCTCATTTCTATATTTATTTATTTGCAGTGAAGATCAGGAACTCTTTTCACAGTTGCATTTATAGTCAGCTAGCTTATAGCTAGTTTCAGCTGCAGCAAGGAGAAGTCTACCCTGTGCAGATATTCAGCCTTAATCATTTTAACTAGAAAAAATAATGTTGACGATGCCAATGTCTAAATACCAGCGTATTGACAATAAAACCATCTGCATCCACAAAATCAATTCAGATATTTTGCACGGCCCATTCGCGACTCTGAACGCGCATATATTATAAGCGCTACTAGCGGAACAAAATGTTTTCAGAGGAACCAAATCGCTAGTTTTGATAACTGCACTCACCCTTAGCCTATCAGCTTCCTTCCAGTATTTCTCCGGAGTGAACATTAGACAAAAAGACTAAGAAAAGGTTACAGTGGTAAGAACGTACTACATGTTTCGTAAGTCCGTTTATGGAATGTCGGGAACGATTTGGTGATGTCCTTACGATGTACTAGATAAAATCAACTGCTTACCCTCAGGGAGCAGTACTTACTTCTACCCTCAATAGCAGTCCACATTTGCAGCACTTGTCCCACCTACAATTGCTACCTTGGTAAAAATAAATCCAGTGCTGG
>UZAF01020169.1:0-10472 GCA_900617895.1 Haemonchus placei | reverse complement strand
CCCCCCCCCCCCCCCCCTCCTCCCTCCTCCCTCCCTCCTAACCCGTTGAAGACGATGAGAACCATGACCGATTTTTGAATTTTAGCAGATACTTTACCATCAAAAATCAAACCAGTCACTCCAGCAGCCATCTCAACTCGTCCAGTTCGATCTTCCATGAAAGATCCGCAAAAATCAGTACCCTGCACTCTTTTGAGCTTTTGAGCTTTTTAAATTTGGATGCATTGGCTGAGGCATCAGGTTCCTTAGGCAGTAAGGAAGGATAAAGTCTTGGGACGTTAATCAATCCCGTCTGAGGGATGCGCCCACGCCCTCGACTTCCTTTCTGAATCGTAGTGGCGTAAAGAGTGCGTAAGTGGCCTATACGCCGACTTGCTGTGGCCAGCCAATCTACATGTCAGTGCTTTCATCCTCCCAGACGAGTTGGGTTGCAATTCACCGACCCTGGAGGGATGGAAGGCTTGGCTTGCTCAGGTGGATATCGATCCAGGATCGAACCGGTGACCATCTGTGTGAGACGGTACGCCACTTGCCACTATACCACCTCCGCCCCAAAAATAATGACAAGTAATTCGATGTGAAAATTTTGAAAAATCCGTGAGTTAAGGTTCCTTGCTGAGCTCCCTCTTTTCACTTAACTCATGTTCCCTCCCTCCCCGTCCTGTTGTGGGATTGAGAGGCAAAGGAAGCAGAGGAAGGTGGGAAGCGGGGGAGTGAGAGAGGGGTAGGGAGAGAGGCGAGTAGAAAGTAATTATCAGGGAGGTTTTTTCGTACTTCATTCTAGGCCTCTACTCTTACGTAATAGATTTTTTGCCTACACTTCTACCGTTTCTCCATCACTACCGCAGTGTCATTTGAAAAAAATCGAAAGCATTTCGATTAAAGGCAGGTGCTTTTGTGGTTTTTTATTCTGTACATAATACGTTAACAGCGCTAGATTAATCTAAAATGCATAAGTTTATGAAATTCATTTAAAATCACGGAATAATGTCCTTCTATGTACTTGTATGTACTTCAGTACTCTCCTTGCTTAACATTTTCTGGCATTCCTGTATCCATGAGTAACCACATTCACTGAGAGACTTTGTAGCCTCTTTGTTTCCAAGAAGTACATTTCCCTTACAATTAATCCTTGTTGTCGCCCTTTGTGCCCACACGAACAGCCATATCTCTTCAGGAAAGCTGTGTTTGGAAAGATCTTCGCTATTGTTCTGTAATCCTGTCGATTCTTTCGCTCGAAATATCCGTGTCTATTCGGGAGTGCCACATTTCAGCGGTGTACTTCGAACATATAAACTTCGCAGTTTATTTTCAGATTATCGATTTACCTAATGAGGAACTGAGAGTCACTACGGAGGTTGGTTAAGAGGAAATTTCGTTTGTAATACACTAAATATTAGGGAGTCATTTGGGTGCTGAATTTTTTCACTTTTTAGATTGGTAGCTGATGATTTCAAAGTCGGATATGAGTTGTGAGGTTCTCTCGAAGTAAGGGCGGAAAAGGAAAAGGTGGGCGGGATTGGTAGAGGAGGGCGGGGGTCAGAAGAGAGGACATATGCATATCTCGTAAGTAATGGTGTGGTGGTATATAATCGTTCCCTGAATTCGATGAAGAAAAAATACTGAATACTCGATGGTATTACCCGAAAAACCCGGCGAAATTCCGCTACTTGACCCTCCACCTGCTTCCTTTTCCCACCAGTCCGCGATTGGTTTCAATGGGTAAAGTTAATGGGGAATCCTAATGTGATGTGAACTACCGTTTAATGACATTACTGTAAACCTATCCAATTGAAAAGCGGAACAAAAGGAGCGGCTCAGTGGGGCAGTATTTTTGCCTATGACTTATGCTACTACTAACCCGTCAGTGGCCTTAAAACAGTCCCAGATCGTCTTCTTGGCCCTCATCCCTTTCCCCATATCGTATAGATTCCCTTACTGCAGTTCCCTTTATCGTACCAATTGTTTTCAATGGGTAACTTCTGAGTCGTTAACATGCACTATTCCACACCCCTCGATGTTTTATGTCTTTAATGATTGCAATAATAGGGCCCATGAGAGTTGATTACGTGGAAGGAAATTGCTGTACTCAACATTTATAATCATTTTTTACTTTTCAAAGCACTTGGAAAGATCATTCCAAGATATCACAGTAAAGGCATTGGGGCTCAGAAATGCTCCCATAATTACTGTATAGGCAGCAGAGGAAGAGTGAGCCTGAAAAAACCGCCAGCAGCAGCCAACATCTGTTTCTTGCGCTTCGGAGGGAAGCGGGAAAAAGCGTCATTAAGTATATGTGTCCAATACTTCAGTACATCCCTCGATCACTTTCTATTAATTATATTTTTTGAGTCTTACCACGCACTACGTTGGCTCGTCAATAAATCCGTCTGAGCTGAGGGGCGGGACTGCCTGGGTAGGCGTTCTTGTCGGACTGCCAACCCTGACTAGCTAATTTCAAAGCCGCTTTTCGCTGCGATGACATTTAGATGACTTCGATCTGCAAAGCCCGTTCCAGAAGATTCTTCTGAAAGAAAGTCAGACATCTCGAGATACATATTTCTGAGATCATCTATGTGGAACGGGCCATAACTTACCCGGAGACTCGGAGGAAAGCAGGGAGGGGAAGGAAGGGAGTGGGAGGGGAAGGAGGGATATAACTGTACTAGAGTAAATTCCCCACATCGTGTGCGGTTCGTTGGTATCTAAAGATTATAGAGGACTTCCCGAGCTCTTCTTTTGGGTTTTCTGGATTTAGGATATTTTTACGTATACTGAAACTCCTCACTAAATCCGCAGGCTCAGGGCTGAGAAAGAACGTGCTGTGCACAAAAACACTGGTTCAAAAATGTCCCTTTTCAGCAACCATGGGATCGTGCCAAAGCCAAGAAAACCAAGAAATGGCTGCTCGGAACAAAGCCATTGAAAAGCAGCTCAATCAGGATAAACGAGCAGGATCCAGCATCGTCAAACTACTGTTACTTGGTTCGTTGATCTCGGTATCCCTCCCGAGGATGCAGTCCCTGAAACCCTTCCCTTGAAGGCTACCTACATGGGGTGTAGCCTCTTAGGAAAGGATTTTGGGGACTGAATACCTTTTTACGAATGAGTCAAGCCTATAAATAATCTATTGACAACCTCCGAAGTTACCAAATATAGCAACTGTTACTGGATTTACTTCAGTAGATCTGACGTAATTTCTTGATTAACGTCTGATAGACCGCTTGATAGACTAGACGCAAAAAGTAGTTATTTTCTGGGATTTTGGTAAATAAGGCATAAGAACAGGTGAAAAAAATAATTTGTTCTATTAATTTTAGGTGCTGGTGAATGTGGCAAGTCTACAGTATTAAAACAAATGCAGTAAGTCAGCAGTTTCAGTATTCAGCTCAAAACAATTTGTTTATTTTGTTGACATTTTACCGTAATTTATTATGTTCTCGTCGCCATTCCTTCTGAATAGGTACATCGACACTTTCATTCTGAGGAGGGATTAGCTACGCCATAATGCATACCCTAGGTAGTTCTTGGAAGGATTCATCGTAACGGAGGACATGACTAGTACTTTCAGCTCGTCAATTATGACTTAGCTTGGTTTGGCTGGCCTAATTACTTACATGATGGGTTTTAACAGTAATAACTGTATGTTTTTGATGCCATTGTTCTCTTTTCGTATAAGTTCGATTCCTAGCATTTATATTGAGTAGATAGTACTAGAATGTAGTTGATTTCCTTTGATCACACGCTCAGATACACTCGGCATCATCTCCAGTCTCCATAGCCATCGAAGCAGAGTAATTCAACATTTACATACGTCTATACATCAGAAGTTCAAAAAAATCATTTAACCGAGTAAAACCATTGAGAAACTATAAAAGTAAAAGGCTAACGCCCTTAGGCGTCCATTAATCCCGTCTGAGGGATGCGCCCCGCATTCGACTTCCATTCAGAATCGTAGTGGTGTACTGAATGCGTATGTGGCCTATACAATGAATTGCGATGACCAGCTACAAATCGGTGCTTTTATCCTCCCAGACGAGTCTGGTACCAATTGACTTACCCCAGAGATATGGAGTGCTTAGTTGGCACAAGCGGATATCGATCCGAGATTCGAGCCCGTGACCATGCGTGCGGGATAGAGCGCCACTTGCTACTACACCACCGCTCTATAAAAATAATCAAGGTCCGTTAAAGGAAAAAAAGATCAATCAATCCAGTTTCTGAGATACACCCCGTCCGTGTAAGTACGATTGGCCTGAATGTCTACAGGTCTAGAGTTCAATTCCCGAGCCCTGCGTGTGCGATAGTGTGCCAGTGTGCTGTCCATATTAGACTCCCAAACGGGGCTGATATTCTCAAAAATGTAGCGGGAGATCTAGAACGATAGAAAATGTCGGAAAGTAAAAATATCAGACCGAGGGACGATTTTGTGATATTTTGGACGGAAATGTAGCTTGAAGCCTGTTTCGGGTAGAACGCTAAGCTGTCGGTTGGTTGGCTCCGAGCATTTTAGCTATCAGTCCCCGACTGAAGGAGCAAGCTGCAGGTTCCTTTCTTGGAAAATAAACATTGTTACTTGCTGTACTTTCCTAGGTTAACTCATTTTGAGTAAAACTGTTAATTTGCATTAACTAAATTCAGATGCTAAATGTAGTTTCATTCAATAGCTAAAACGAATTGACAGAAAGGGCTATTTTAAGGTATACTACGGGCAGTGAGGGAGGAGGTGGAATAGCTTCAGAAGGAGCACTTACAGCAACTAGCATATAGTGAAGGATCGAACCCAGGATCGATATCTTCACATGTCGACCCAGGATCCTTGCTCCCCTCTGCGTAGTCAGTAGTTGCTGCTGTACCCATTTAGAAGTCGTCTGGGAGTATAAACGCACTAACTAGTACTTCGGCTTGACTCGTGGGTACGTAGAAGTATAGACGATGTACAAATACGCATCCAAACGTCAAGGTCATTCTGATTGAAAATTGAATGCGTGGCCCAATCTCAAATGTGAGATTAATCGGTACCGGAAAAGTTCTATCTTTTTCTCTTTTCTCTAAGAGAGGCTTCTATTCGCCATCAGTCTGATGTGAATTTGAACTGTTTATTTGCAGAATTCTACACAGCAATGGATTTACAGAAGAAGAGATTAATGAAAAGAAAGCAATTGTATACAACAATGTTGTCTCGTCAATGTGTACAATTCTCAAGGTACAACTACATTCTGCCTTCGGAAGTTTATTTTTTGTAGTATCGAATGTTTGGTAATGTTTTTGTAGTATTGGTAATAATTCTTCTTCTAGGCAATGGATAATGTGCTTCACATTCCTTTGGAGGATAGCGAAAAAGAGGTAGGTCGATCAGTCCAAGTGAAACCTAAGTAATGGAAAGTAGGATTGCAATTCATAGAAACTGACCCCTCTCTCCCCACTCTCTCCTTCTTCTTCCTTTTCTTGTTCTTTTTCCTCTTCTTTTCCTTCGTTTCAGTCTTCTTCTTCTCCAACCCAATACAGATGATAGTGAGTGACTTCAGTGTTTCCTGCAAAGTCTGATTATACAGTAAGAGGATAGAAAAAATCGCAGAATCCCTTCGAACTGGCCGATTCCCAATAATGCCAGTTCACTTAGACCACACAAAAGCTATTCGGGATTTTGAGTCCCGTAATCCTTCTCTCTGAGATAGGCGACCCAGTCCAGACTGAGTTTGCTCAAGAAGGGACGAAGGTTTGCGAGTATTCAACCTGTTCATGGTAATGAGTTCCCTGAAACTTTGCGAGTTATGATTACTGACTCATCTCCTTTGAGTTTTTCATGTAAAATATAATGTATCGTTTACCGCCCGAACAAATTTACTAAAGCCATACCTGATGCTCTGATGCCCTTAACTCTGAATGGAACGGATATCTTTGAATGTTCCAGTTGTGTCCATTTAAGTGAAAAGGCCAACATGATGAAGGACCTGGCTCCGGAGTTTGAAAAGGAGAATTTGCGTTCAAAAGCGTCGAGGGAGCAGTGAAGAGGACCTAGAACATCTGGCTTTGCACTCATCTTTTGACACTGCTGTCCTTCCATCTTTGACGTAGGCCTCGAAGACTTAGACTCTACAAAAGCAGAATGAACATGCTGTCAGCGACATTGTCGCTGTGGAAAGGAAGATGCTCGGAATTTCCCTATTCAAGCAAGTGCAGAAAGGAATTCGGGGTTCCGAGCTCTGTCAATGAACGAAAATCAGGGATGTCGCTGAACACGCCATGGAACCGAGGATCAGTTGGGCCGGACACGTTATGCGATATTGTGATAACCGATAGACCATAGCCGTGAGTAGATCCCACGGGACATCAAGCGAATATCACGACGGCCACCAACGAGGTCAGACTTCCTCACGAAGCTCTGAACGAAAGGAACGTGGGACCCCATGTCCCTAGAGCGAGGACGATTCACTGGACTCCTCGCTCGCGACAGGGTTGAATGGAGACGTTAATGGCACTTGTTCGAGGACATAGATGATAAACGGGAGGGTGATACCGGGATTTTCTTCTAAAGTAGAAAGGCTCTTTTGCGATCCTAGATGAACTGAATGAACCATCACTGAGTATGTCTACTGTGATTCCCTTTCTTTGAATGCTGTCCTACGACTAGGATAACAATTGATAGTAATTCCCTAGTGATATCCTGTTCTGTTAAACGCACTTCCCAATGTGAGAGTTTCAATGAACAGCTCTGAATTCTTCGAACACGCCTCAGCCTATTCCTCATGACAAAGTCATACTTACAGGTGGTCGCCCATATGATAGCCTTTTTATACCAGCATCCAAACGTTCCAGAAAAGTAACAAAATCAAGCCCTGTTTTTTCAATGCAGTATCCCATATAGTTAGGGATTAACTTTTGAAGTTGAAAATTAAAACTTCAGAAATCGCAGTCTTAATTGAAAGGTTACGTAATTTCTTGATTAAATACTTCAGAAGCAATCCATTCGGCTTTATACAGGGCTGTGTATAATTGATGAAGATAAATTGATACTCTCATCTATTCCCTGAAGTGTTGCTGATCTTTGAGATACTGCCCCTCAATCGCTTCAGCAATTATTTCAAATCAAATGGAGTTTAATTACATGCTCAACAAAATCAAGCCCCTTTTGTGTGAATGAGCGTTGTATACCTGTCACCATGGCCGACATGGGTCAAGAGGCCCCATCGGGGTCACCCTGATGGAACTAAAAGATAAATCACGGCTTGGAACGAAATTGATCAAATGACCCTCCCAAACTTCAGGGCTACAGCGAATTACCAGCTTTCAGCCGAACAACTCGTTCTTCAGCTAATCTTCCAAAGAATAAAATCCCTGGCGTTAGTTACTCCACTTCCTGGGATTCGCCCTGCATTCGATTTCCACTCAAAATCGTAGTGGTGTTTAAAAGGCGTATGTGGCCTGTAAACTTGGTTCCGGTGACCATTCGATGTATAAGCCGGTGTTTTTGCTCTTCAAGACGATTCTGGTACCAATCAATCGACCTCGGCTCGAAGGCTCGAATCCCAAGCCAACAATGAATGCCTGAAGGATGGGTGTAGAAGTGTATCACCAAAAAGAATAACCCGTTCAAAATGAAAAATTGAGCACCATGCGATGACTTTCTGAGTAGGCTAGGCCTCTACGATTATGCATACTCATGCTTCGACTGCCAATCATCCTTTCCTTCTTGGTAACAAAGAAAGAACTTCCTAACCGAAAAGAAGGCCTCTCCTCTCGGTCCCTGCTAGATGGCTAGCAAAACCTGGGCGAGGCTGTTTTCGGATCTTCTGAAATGTGCAGTTGCAATGACGTCCCTTAACCCAAACCTGCCCCTCCTATACGGATAGATATCATTGTGATATACTACACATTTACAATGTAGTAATTGCGTGGGATATTCAGTTCTTTCTGAATTTTTTTATGAACAAAAAACCGTTCCCATGGTTACTAAAAACTCGAAGGACATCATGAAAAAACATATGAAAAACTCGTGCCCATAGCTCTGAGATTAGTAATTAATATTTTGTTGGGATTAGGTTTTAATGGGGACCTACTCACCCAATTTTTGCGTTATCCGTATCATTCCATGTGTCCAACTACTTANTTAGACAGAGGAGAATAGTGCATTGTGACTCATGACGCAAGTCTGGGAACCCACATAGGCTGGACAACTTTCAGGGCCACCAAGTCTGGGGATCTATGTAGACTTAATGTCCGCTTAGATCAGCCGAGCTTTCTAGCCTCTCTTGGGATCGAGTGAATGGGTGAGTGGTATAGACTTGTCTGGGGCTCTCAGTTCTGATGAGATAAACTGTCGACAAGATGTAAAAGAAGCAGTCCCCGCTTTTCTAAGGGACCAGCATAGAGAAAGGACGACTCTTCTACGAGGGTGGCTTGCACTTAGCTGCCCCACAAGGCCAATCCTAAATAGGCCGCATACCAAGAAACTTGTGAGCCACCTGCATCACCTTTGTCACGATGACCATCGATTCCCTCAAGTGGGGGCCACTAAAATTTCCATTCTTCCTTGTCGCGAGATATCGTGAGGGCCGTTGGACTAGGGCGATTACGGACTGGATCCCCGGACGCCAAACAAGCATAAGGATGGCCACCAGCGCGATAGTGACACTTCACAAAAACTCTAAACAAAAGGAATGTTATTCTCGGTGTCTGCCTGATAACCCAAGAATATGTCCATATACTATCCTTTGCTTTTAGCTCTACTGTTTGCGTAGTCTCTTGAGTTCTTGGGAAACTGCGACTACCGCACGAGATCGCTTAGTACCACTCTTTTTTACCTAAGCTGACATGATGATATTGAGTAACTGGAAACGTTTCAGAAGGAGAAGGCTATCGTTTTGCGGGTGCAAGAGAATGGAGAAGAATCGGAGCCGCTAACTGATGAGGTTTCGAAAGCCATTCAATCTCTTTGGTAAGCAATAACTTCAAGTACTTTCTTCAGAGTCTTCTATATCCACCGTGTCCTGATCAACCCTTCAAGAAGTGAAAAATCGAGTAGCTCGGGAACTTCTTCCTCCGCCATCCATCCCTTTCATTTCTTTGGGAACTTGCCATGATCTATTTACATTCGGGAAATTCCTCAGCCTATTACTGACGACGATGTTAAATGCAATAAGATGATGGACTCCCTCACTTCAAATAGCAACTACTCGAGGTGCTGGAGGTGATAGCAGACTGAGTTAGGGGTTTCGAATTCCTCTACATTGATCCATACTCAGAAGTAAAATTCAGATGGATGGCACAAATGAGCTTGTTCCCCAGGTCTCCACTGACTAGTGGCACTTCCGTGCAATGTGCGTGGTCGTCGTCTTCCCCCTGTTTACTTAGATCAAAAAAGCATTGTAGTAAAACTGCTACAACTTGAAGACTTCCGCATACTTTTCTTGCGACAGAATGCTTTGGAAAAGTTTGAGTTTGAAAAGTCAGATCAGGGCGTCAGTTGAGAACGTTCCCATTGCGACGCCATCCCTCCCTTAACAACCGCAGAGTGTGGGATGGGAATAAGTTTTGACGACTACATTCTAAACCTATGCGAAAGTTTGAGGAATGGGGATCGGAAGAACGAAACAACACCACTTCCCTAGCAAAGACAAACATGACTTGAAAAATCTCTGTAAAGTGTTCTTCTACTGCTGTTGCTTACTCCATACTTGACGCCAGGTAAGGCCTTCGGGAATAGAGACGTGGGTCTCCCTAACTTGATTCCGCTTTAATTTGAAAACTCATTGAATAAAAGGTAATCAGGAGTCTATTGGGAGCTTACGGAGCCTAAAACACCTCGCCTGTAATAGCAACACGGTCCTAGAGCAAGGTTGGCGAGTGATGGGCGAAGCTTCGGTTTCGGACCGGACTCGAACCCGTACTTGTGCTTCCCGGGTACCGGGCTCTTATCCCTTACACTACCGGAACCCCGTTTGGCCTTGCATTCTTAACAGCCTACATGGAATATGAAATAGCCTATTTTTCAGGTCCGATCCTGGTGTAAAGAAAGCATTTGAAATGCGAAGCGAGTACCAGTTAACGGACTCAGCCAAATAGTGAGTCGCGATGTTTTACTGATTATTTTGCTTCTGATCCAGTAAAGACTTCACTTTTGTTTTAGCTTTCTGGATTCTTGCTCTCGGATTAGCGAGGCAGGCTATAGGCCATCGGAACAGGATATCCTCTATTCAAGAGTCGCTACCACTGGTGTAGTTGAAGTGAAGTTCAAAATCAAGGAACTTGATTTCAGGTATAACCTAATTTGTACTTTCATGACTAATTACTCGTTACTTGAGTCAATCTGGACTACTGTCTCAGTTGATTTTTTCCCTTCATTGCGAAACAATGAAATGGCGTCGTTTTCGCTTAGCAACCGCTGGTAATTGATACCGATTGGCGCTATGAGAAGACTAAATGGCAGGCATTGAACGACTCGACACAACTACTGATATGAATGAGTTCCG
>UZAF01020168.1:0-19433 GCA_900617895.1 Haemonchus placei | reverse complement strand
CATACATACATACATATATACATACATACATGCATATATACATACATATATGCACACATACATATAACATCAGACATATAATATCAGATGAACGGGGTGGATGTAGTACCGTGTCCCAGCCTAGCTCCCAGAGTTTCGCACGGGTTTCTTTACCTATGTGGGGCCCAGAGTTATCATGCAGGAGGTGCACAAAAGTTCGGCTATGTCGTTTTTCTCGGACGGTTTCCGCAAGTTCCTGCAGCTGATCAACCTTTCTTGAGTAGTACAGTATTCCTTCTGAATGCCAGAAGCAGCGAAAGAGGAACTTTTTGGGGTGGAGGTCGGATTTGGCTTTCGTCGGCGGGAATTGTCGCGGAAGCCAACCGGCGCAGTGCTTGTTAGCGTCGTAGAGGATCCAACTTTCATATCCGCGACTAGGTCCTCCAGAAACTCCTTATGAAGAAGGCGGAGAAGGAGCGACTGGTACATGGATACCCGGGTATACCGCATGCTTTCGGTCAAGACATGAGGTACCCATCGAGCAGCGCTTGTCTGTAACAGAGGGAAGGCGACCGACGACTGTTAATTGGGCACACTTAAGCCTCCTCGCAAGACTGCGTGTGTTTACTTCCGGATTTGACTGTATCGAGAATGACGGAGTCTTCCCGACCAAGGCTTTTCTTCAAAACCCAGGTCTCCTTCCTTGAAGCGAGCGAACCAGCGATGGGCCGTAGCGATGGAGGTGGCGTCGTTCCCCATTCGCTGCTGATTTTGCGAACCGTTGCCGTCACTCCGGTGCCGCGACGCCACTTGTAGAAGATGATATATTTGAACATGGACTCGTTGAATTGACATAGTGATTTTAGCTAAGGAAGGAAGCGCTTCTATATATACTCATTCCTTAGGTCATTCTAGAATGTTCTACCGCTACCCCATGGTACATCACTGGTAATGATTAATAATCGAAAGTTCAGGAACTTTCAAAAAACCATATAAAAACTTTTTGATCACCTAACACACATAGTAAGAGTTGCCCACTGGTAAAAATACTCGGAATGGGTCATTACGTTACTGGAGACGGAAGAACACCCGTTTAAGCTTAACTTGAGTATGTTACGTCATGTATTGAAAACGGATCCAATCCATTCTACGAGGGATGATGAACACAATTGAGACTACAGTTTCACTACTGAAACTGGGTATGAAAGAACCGAAATTGAGAAAGGTGGGGCGATGTAAGTGGCTTCATCTCAATTCCGTGCATCGTCGTCACCTAAATGCCTGCATTACTCCGCTCAATTAGCGCGAAGGAAAAGGGTGGCTGGAAAATCTCATCATTAGCGATGAAGCGGATCTCCTGCAACAACCTCCGCAGGAGAGCACAGTAAGTAAGTGAAATACCGAAGTGAAGTGCGAAAGATGTTAAACTCATGAAGGTGATATTTGACTTTGATGGGATGTACGTATGCTAGAGCACTGACATTTGCTCGAAAAGGGATGTATATCCACTGCCAATATCCGGCCACAGCAGCCATGTAGTCAGAAACGGATCGACGATCAGCGGGAAGGAATTGTTCGCAAAGTCTAGATCTAGCGTGATAACGCCGCACCGCACGTCATAAGAAGGTGGAACTCGTTACTTGGACGGGAAAAGCATGACACGCTCACAAGTCGGAATTGCATTGACGGCTTTCTTCACTAGCCTCCGTTTCGGAGGAAATTCAAAAGCGCTCAAATGTGGCAAGAAATAGTCGGCAGCGATGGTAATACATTTAAGCCTGTACTTCAGTAGGATCATTAAATGGGACAACTTGTTCGCCACTCTAGTAGATCTAATTACCAGGTGTCAGGCTAGTCAGACTTTCGACATAGAGCGGCTTTTTCAGGAACTCTCCTTACGGGCTGGTTTTCAGACAACATCCCTACCATGATGCTTTTTCATCTGAAAAATATACTATTTTCCAGTGTCGGCGGAAGATCTGGAAAATATGGATTTCGAACAAGCAGTGAAGCGAATGACTGCGGAACAGCTCGTCAAACTTGAGGAAGTTAAAACCATCAACTCGACGGCGGTTAGGTTGTTCTGGAAGCGCAAAAAAATTGAGAACATGGTTGAGGGATACTACGTCAAATGGCGTGGTCCGGCCAAAAATAACATCAACCAGTAAGTCTCTACATTAATATTTCCTCAACGCTTTTTCGATCATTAACTTGTTCGATCAATTCCAGGTGGGTAAATGTGAATGGTGCCCATGTTGAGTCATACTTGGTCAACGGCCTGTTGCCTTTCACTAATTACGAGTTCTTCGTCATTCCCTATCACAAGTCAATTCAGGGTGCTCCGAGTAACTCTATGGACGCTTTGACAGCTGAAGCTCGTGAGCTTACTCTTATCAGAAAGTAATGCATTCGATTCCTCTTTTTTGAACGAAATAAAAAAGGGAAATTGGTACAGAATCGATACACATTTATGTTAGAGTGCGAATCGTATACAACTTTTAATGAACTTGTAACGAATCCAAAATCAGGGCATCTTCATGAGTTCCCTTATAATGTGTACAGGAACAATTTTCGCGGGTGTGAAACCTGTTATAGCAGTGACAAGTGCTGAGTATGTTTGCCTCACTTTTAACTTTCACTATGAGCCCGTCTTATTGGTTTTTTATCTCTCTTGATTGATTTGTAATGGAATGCGCTCAGCACCTTCATTACCACCTTCGGACGTGCATATTCGAATGTTGAATCTCACTACTCTTCGTATTAGTTGGAGAGCACCATCAGCTGACGGCATTAATGGAATCCTTAAAGGTTTTCAGGTGTGTTACATCTTTCGAATCCCTTAGTTTTCTCTATTTCATTGCATTTTATTAGTAGTCGTAGGAAAATTATGTTTCTCAGCTCTCAGCTTGCGGGCTTGATTAGTGGTTATCTTTGGTACATATATCAAAATGTATATTGTATGATCATGTTCCTCCATTGTTTTGTAAAATTGGAGTGGCACGGTGGAAAACTGCGGTTTATATTCGAGCGAACCTCTTGATCGATTCTAGCTGAGGCTGGCTAACTTTGTACTCTTCTATGTATTTCGCAAAATCCTTAAGAGACTTTCAAGATTAAAACGTTTATTCGAATAACAGTTGACAGCATATCGGTGTGATGTGCGATCACATATTTCCAATTTCGAAGACGAGTTGAATAATTGGCCTTGAAGGCAAATAGTACTGAGCGGCTTTTGCTTTCCTCAACAGTGTTTGGAAAATTGCGCTATGATCAGTGTCTTATGCACACAGATGGACTTTTGGGCTTACTCCCTTTTTCTTAGTTTCTAATTGTTTTTTGAGGAACTTCGTGAAGAACTTGGCTTGTTTCTTCAGATAGTCATCTTGGGAAAAGGCAGCAAATTCCATCGGAATATTACAACAAACGAGCGAGCGGCTAGCGTGACGCTGTTCCATTTGGTTCCTGGCATGACGTACAAAATCCGAGTCGCCGCGCGCACCAACGCTGGTATTGGCGTAAGTCATAGCACGGATACTGTTACTATGAGTGAGTGTTGAGTACCACTTCTATTATAGAGGAGTTAAACAGTGTCTCCACCACCTCATTCCTGATACGGTCCTTGGAAACTCATGATTTGAGTAACAAAAGTATTTTTTGGAAAAGTGGACGTGATTATCAAGCAGCAGCTACCACAACTCAATTGCCCTACGAAACACTTGAACAATTATAACATCGCATTTATTCACGGCCACATATTTTCAGATCAAGAGACTCTTGACAAGCATTTGAGCCTACACAGTGAACAGGAATCATTTTTGTTCTCGTTATCACGTCAGTCGTGGTTCGCCCTACTTGTGATGCTGCTTGTATGCGTGTTTTTGATTGTGGTAGCCGTATTCGTCTTCTGGTATTACAAAAACAGTAAAAACGCGAAGGTTAGTCGAACGAACATGCTCCCAGCTTTGTTTCATGTACTTGCATGTTCGAAGTTTGCTCGTTACTTCAGCATGTGGAAGAACCTGAGTGGACGCAGTTTCAGGATCGAACATTCATCAAAATTAATGAGGCATCTGTTCATATGACTCGAAGTGTGATATGTGAACATAATCCCTATAATTCGGCTGGGAGAAAGACACTGAACCATGGGTATGTGACAGTTAATACATTGCCTGAAGAGAAAAAATGGTGGTGTTTGTACGCTCCTGCGACTGTACAATTGATCAATCTACTTTTTGTGTATTAAAACCAAGTACTTCGAGAGAGAAGTTGAATGGTTCAATTCTGGCCAATGCGATGACTCTGTTTATCAGAATGTCAAGGATGTTCCTCTGTTTTTGAACGTTGATTGCAAAAAAGCATATCAGTTTTAAAGGAAGCTTTCCAATCAAGTTGAAAAACATTGGAGTTACTACTTTTCTCTTCATAGAAACGTATTTACTTCAGTATATGAACTCATAAGTCCTGGACGTGTCAGTCTTTGAAAGTCGTTTGAACATTCTCCGGTTTCTGAAGCATTTTTGGCGAAGAAACTGTAGAGGGGTGTGATAACGTGAGGAAGTGAAGAACGAAGAAGTGAGGGAAATAGTAGACTGATTATTAGAGAGAGTGTATAAAAGGGATGGTAGTGAGCAATAAATCATTCTCCCCCTCGTCTCCGTCTTCACTCACACACGAACTGGCGATCAGGATGAGATTCGAACTCACGCGGGGAAACCCCAATGGATTAGCACTGATATACAGCCGCTGATATGGTTGGAGATGTTGAAGTAGACCGGTTGTCGGGCGAGCCCCCCAATCTTCGTATTCCCGACTGGAAGCAATGGAGTGGCGGCGACGGGGCCGCCCTCGGCACCCGCGGTGATGCCGATGGTGTGGGCCCCGTCGGGACCACAAGTGGCGGCAGCGAAGAGGCCGAGGCGTCGTCCGCAGCGCCGTGGTAGGGCGCTGTGGGCGGCGCTGGAGGGCATACAGCGGGACCTCCGCAGAAGAAGCTACAGCCGATCTTCAAGAAGAGAGGGAAGAAGCCGCAGCCGCCCGGCAAGAACACGTTCGAGGAGCTACAGTCGCTCATCAAGAAGACAAGCAAGAAGCCGCAGTCGGTCGGTGCGGCGACGATCGCGAAGCGCGGATCCAGGCCGTGAGGCCATGAGAGATGACCCTCAGTGAGGGGTGATGTTGTTTGAGATAAATAATAAACATGTTGAAATACTGTTGGTGTAAGAAGAACAGTGGGTGAGGAGGAGGTGACAGAAGGTTGAACCTCCTCACACCGTAAGGTACGCTTCTGGTACATGTAGTGACCGTAGGGGACACTAGGGGGAGGTGTAGAGGGGTGTGATAACGTGAGGAAGTGAAGAATGAAGAAGTGAGGGAAATAGTAGACTGATTATTAGAGAGAGTGTATAAAAGGGATGGTAGTGAGCAATAAATCATTCTCCCCCTCGTCTCCGTCTTCACACACACACGAACTGAAACTTGTCGAGATTCTTGGAAAAGTGGTATGCGGGAGGTCCGCCAATTGTCGTGGATGACGCAGTCTCGTTGAACAACTCGATAAATTTGCGCAGGGGTAAATGTGTGACGTGTGGCCGAGCGTTGCAGAGTAGGATTGGTGCATTTCTGTTGTCCAATGACTGATGCATGCGCAGCAGTTTCCTGAGTATATCCGCGGTTGCTATACTTCTCCGCTCTAACATTCACGCCGGGTTTAGGATGGTATGATGGGTGAGACCTGCTGCGGACCGCCGAACGAACGCCATAATCTTTTGGCACAACTTTGGATATGAAGATATTTGGGAGCTTCATTCGTTCGCCCGCGCTCGCGGCCCACTTTCCATCGTGCGTCACTGACAATTAAGAGACGAACCGGTTTGCTACAATGAAGTAGTGCATGCGACACCTCGAGACGACGGTTCCTGCGTCACCAATGACTTGCGACTTACCAATCTTCTGCGAGGGTTAGCCTGTGCTAGGTTTGGCTATGACATAGGTTCTCAATTAATTGATTTCTTGATCAGGCTGCCGACGACTGTGCTCATCTTCGAGGGCCTCATCGTCGCTGCAAAATTTCGGCAGCTTTTCCGCTTTGCATAAAGTGGAAGAAGATACTCGTGCAAATTCGTCTCTTGTCCTTGGTATATTTGCCCTAAAAAACGCATTTTCTGGGAACGTAACTACCCTAAAATTCCATAGATAAGAGCGGGTGAGCCTACCGGTGAAAAATGAATTGGAAAAAATCGAAATTGAATGCAGTCACCCCTCTAACTTGATGGATGGATAAATTAAACGTCGAAGAAGAAGTTAAGAAGAAGCCCCGCCCCTCAACTCTAAACCCCGCCCACTTAATAAACAATTTATGTAGAAAAACAGCGATTTTTACGGATCGCTGTTTTTTCTATATGAATTGTTTATTAAGTGCGCGGGGTTTAGAGCTGAGGGGCGGAGCTTCTTCTTAACTTCTTCTTCGAAGTTTAATTTATCCATCCATCAAGTTAGAGGAGTGACTGCATTCAATTTTGATTTTTTCCAATTCATTTTTCACCGGTAGGCTCACCCGCTCTTATCTATGGAATTTTAGGGTAATTTAACCTTCAATTGAAGCGAGAAACGCACTTTAAAGTGACTTAAATTCAAAAAGTCAGAGTCTAGAAAATACGTCTTTTAGAATGTAGATAGAATGCTCACCCTCAATATCCAAAAATTGATGAATGATGGAGGATCTGCTTTACTTTCTCTCTGTTATACATTGGATAGATTTCTCTTTTAAACTAAACTCAAAACAGTTTGACCGTAGCGTTACCAGGCAGGTTGTACTAATCGTTTCAATATCTTTTTTCCAAATGTATGAATTAGCCAGAGCGTCAATTTCGATTGACGGCGGTTAATTCAATGAAACAGCTACTGCACAACCATTCACTCAACTTCCAAGACTCAATGCAGGTCGAGGTTTTTTCAGTCAAAAGTTCGTACATGTTCCAATTCGATTCTGTGCTCAAATCTGCGTAGAGTTCGTACATGTTCCAATTCTATTCTGTGCTCAAATCTGTATCCGTTGAAGTATGCTACATTTAAAATAGGTGTCAATGATTTGATCTGATCCTCTCTTATGCCAGTTGTAGATGTTGCAAGAGAGTTATGTTATAGTTCTCTTCTACATGCTGAGTCTCAAAATGTCCAAATGAATACTTATTTACTTACTTGGATATTGGACGCTCGTTGTAGGTTGATAATCCTCAGCGGCGAGCACACGCCTCCCTCCATTTTTGACGATCTTGAGTGGTTTGGGACCATTGTTGGCCAGCATTTCTCTGAAGTTTTTTTTAGTGAGTCACTCAGACTCGTTGCAGGATGCTTTATCTCACGTGGGTACCAGAATGTGACGCGAGTGGTCCACCGGTCGTCCGTGCTTCCACGTGTCCTCATCGTTTCTTTGCGTACCACGCATACACTTCTGCGTCATGAATGCCGAACATTTAGTGCATATCTGCGCTGAGGAGGTTGAGACTTCTCTGCACTCCGCGGTTGATCTTCAACAACGTCGGTCTCCAGTGCTCTTTGTGCGCGAATCAACATAGCGTTGACATCTTGATCTCCGCCCACGTCTCGGATGCGTAACAGAGTGCGGGCAATACCGTAGAGTCGAGGGTGTCATCTCGTGTTTTCTTGTCCGATACGAGTTGAGCCGCTTCTTTGATGTTTCCCATTGCCGCCCACGCGCATCCTTTGCGCCTCATAGTCTGCACGCAAGTTGTTGTCCATAGAGATGAGTCGGCCGAGGTACACAAAGGAGTCGGTGAACCGCAGCGTGGGGTGACGCATCCACCCATTCGTTTAGCATGACCACTGTCTTGCTTCAGTTCATCGTGAGGCTAATGGCTTTGCTGACGTCGTCCAACTCCTCCACCATCTCTGCAGCTCCTCTTGGTTTTGGCTTATGAGGACGATATCGTCTGCAGAGCGCAAGTTGGATAATTTTTTGCTGTCGATGTGGATGCCTTCATCGTCCCAGTCCAGTTGCAGCATCGCATGGTTGAGTGCGATAGTGAATAGTTCTGGATATATGGTGTCACTCTACCTGACTCCTTTCTCAATCTTCACGCGAAGCTCTCGTTGGAACATGCGGAATGTCTGTATTGCATTGTTCCAGGTTGTGGTAGCATAGGTTGACTCCTGCATGGTGCAACGCGTTCTAAACAGATTGAGCTCCACTCTGTCGAATGCCTTTGCATGCCCGATAAAGTAGAAAAGGAGTGGTTGTCTCTATCCCTTGATCCGCTCAATCAGCCGCGTGATAGTGTGGACATGATCCATACAACAGAAGCCCTTGCCTCAACCATTTTGTTCGACTGGTTAGTAGTCATTCAGTTGCCTCTCGAGTCTGTTTAGAATAATCTTAGTAAACTAAGAACCATTGAGAAACCGAACCGTATTTCACACCTTCCGCTGGTCCGGAATTCTCTGAGCGTCTAGGTACCTCCCATTCTTCTATCCGTGGAGCCAACTTTTGTGTTGGCGTAGGGATACGGGAAACCGGTATCGTCGAGCGAAGGAGGTTCGTGTAGTAGGTGACGGCAGTCTCCTCGATCTTCGCTCTCGATGTCTGCGGTCTGCCCATCGCGTCTCTCATAACCGTGATGACTGAGCGAAAGTCATTAAAGCCCTTACGACATCGTTTAAGACTTGCTCTCGCCTCTGCTGCTTCCTTTAGTCTAGTGTCTTTGTAACGCTGTTTCGACTCTCACAGCGATGCAGCACATTTTTTAGATCGACGCATGTTATAGTGGTGTGGATGCAGAGTTACGGTAAACGGTAGCCCGTTGTTGGAGGAGTGTGCGGGCATTTCCATCGATCCTGCTCCTCGAGTTGACCCTTGCTGACACTGCCGATGCCGTTGTGCAGTGTAGAAGTCCTTGTACGAGCAAGTCGTAATCTTATGGCAAATCCTGTGCCTCTTGCCACGTGTACTGAGCAGCGGCCACCTCTATGGCATTTGTGTCATACTGCGGTAGTCATATGAAGGGAGGCCGGAAGTGGTCTCGTCGTCGAAGTTTCGCTCGTAGGTGGACTTTGGCTCTGAAGAGCCTATAGCCACTTCCGGTGCGGAACGCATCTACCACACTGACGTCTAGCAGACTTCACTTCGTGCTGGTGAGGACGTGGTCGATTTCACTGCGAGTCACTGCACTGTGGCTCTCCCATATCCAACGTCGGCCCTCGCTTTTCACGAAGAAGCTGTTTCCGTGAAGTAGACTTCATGCCTCTGAAAGGTCCATCAATTGTTCTCCCCTTGTGGTCCAGTGCGTGCTGTCGCCGGTCTTTCTTCGTGGATGATTGCGTTGAAGTCTTCATCCACTTTCTCCAGTTTCTCATAGATGACGTTCTTTTCTCCGCCGGCTGCTGTCGACATTGTCGCATAGCAGTTAATAATGCTGACGGTGGTGCGCTTGTCGATGCGTAGGCAGAGAGCGGTCACTCGCGGGCCGAGTACCTCGGTTGAGTCGATCAGATGTTCGATCCGACGGTGAACTAGAAAACTGATGCCGCCAACGTTTCTTCCATCAACTTTCATTCCTAGAACGGATAGGTGGTTGCCGTTGGTCTTCTCGATGGTGTTTCCTTGGTTTCCGTTACTTTAAGGGCAATGACATCGAAGCCAAACTTCCTTCTATTTCGCCCCCTCGCCGCTTCGAGGCCAGTGGTAGGGTGTGGGGGTGTGGGGGGGGGGTGGGGAGGTGGGGGTACCAATAAATAAATAAATAGGAAATAGTGTTATTTCCCAGTATCAGAGAATTATGCACTTATCCTTTGAAAATGGTATTTTCCATTGTTTGTAAGTCATGCGCCTGATAGTTGGGGAAGAGTGACTTACGCGGCACATGTTCACATAGAGCTTGCGTTAAGCAGGTGTCAACACAAAACTTTTCGTATTCTCCGCTTGGAGGGAACCAGTTGGATGCCAGGCCACCGAGCTCTCCACGTTTTTGTGTTAGGGGTGACATGCCGCTTGCATTCTTCCAAACTGGAAAACTTTAGTCTAACATGGGAAGGATAGGTCGCATAGGCCATCCAAGATAAGATGTATTATATACCGCCGCAGTTTTCAGACGCTGATCTCGAATCTGTATTTCAAATGTGCTGAACGATTTTGGACCAATGTTACGGGACCAATGCCTCATTGTGTTACACCGCTGTACCGAGCTGAGTAAATCAATAGCATACAACGGCGACCGCAGACGATCACAATGATCCTCTGCAGTCGCCTGATCATAACAGCAACGATGTACCCATAACCTCGCGAGCAAAACCTCGTACGTTTGTGGGATTATGGAAGTTCCAAAGTGAAACGTAGCCTACAACTTTGTGATTTGGCCCATGATTTCATGGGGCTGGTAGGTAAACCCATTGCGGTTTATAGTTCGAGTGTTGAAAGAACTGCACTTCCTCGTAAATGAAAAAAAGCGTCATTATGTCTTGTATCATCACGACAGAGTGCCATCGAAATTAAGGAGAAGTGTAAGAGGCTGTGAGCTTTTGAATTAGTCTATTATCGACAACTTACGATGTCTTATGTGGTTGTAGCTATCAGGTGCAAAACAAGTGGACCGATCTGTCTATCATGGAGATTAGCCGACAAGTTGGAAGGATAAGTTATCATAAAATGAGTATAGGAATCTCAGTGCATGACGACATTCATTTCTACTGGATGCCGCTTCAATTCAACAATAGGGGACAGACTTGAAGCAAGTTATAGGTGGATTCTTATGTCCCATAGCATCACCACATTTACCTCATGAAAGGGCTTTTTAAAGGGAGTTTATCTCAAGAATGAGCGGATAATCATATTGCATGCAGATCTATAAAACATTGTCCACAGTATTTCTTCAACAATGCAGTTAACTTTTCCATCGATTCTAAATTGCGGACAGCATTCTTAAATGTATGGACCATGCCCCTCTCAGATAGGACACACAAACAGCGTGTTATACAAAAAGTCTATATAAGCTTTTAATATCTCCTCAAAGTGCTGAAGGCTTACTCTCATTTTTTCATGTGACAGGAAGATATGAGATCCTCATTGTAAGTTTGTTCCAATTTGAAAAAGCTGTCCATGGTGTGAAAATCCCTATCCTCTCGTTTTTGTAAAAACTTCAAAACGTCTTTATATTTCCGAGTTGTTATAACATTGCTGTTTATAAAATTTCCGAATGAGGCATGATCGAATTCGAAACAGCATCGAAGCTCTCACCCAAAGTATGCTTGGCACAGTTGATAGTTAGCATTCAGTATTTGAACACTACGACTATGATTGTAAGTGGTGCGCTTGACTTTAGCAATAATCGAATTTAGGGTTCAATTCCTCCATGTAGTTGATGTGTTGGAGCAACTACTTTACTGTAACTGATTAAGATTGATTAGGAGTATGATGAGGACAAAATTGGTTTTCTGCTGTAGTATTACGAGCACTTCGCATAATTTGTACCTGAGTCCTTCGAGTTTAGCAGAAATGCAGGTGTCAGTTTGGTAACATAAATATTTGGACTTTGGCCGTTCAAATTTGGTAGATGCAGGTGGCAAGATAGGAAAACTAATGGCAGGTGTCATGTGTAGACTTGTCCTTGAGGGAGGGGTGTGCGCGAAAATTTGCAATTTATATCTGGGGACTTCAAATTTTGTGGACATGGAGGTGGCAATTTTGCAATACAAATATTAAGTGGCATGTGTAGACTCCGCCCACTGAGGGTGGGGGGTGGGAAAAGAATACGTGATTTGGGCTTGGGGCGTTCAAATTTGGAGAGGTGGGCTGATAGGAAAATTAATGGCAGGCTGTAGGTGCAGACTCCGCTCACTGGGGCGGGCGTGCTCAAAAATTTGCAGTTTGTGGAGGCGCCAATCTGGGAACAGGCATGTGCAGACTCTGCCCTGAGGGCGGGGCGTATGCGAAATCTATTGATATGGACCTGCTTATCATGATTTTTGCATGAAATTTCATCAAGCAATATATTGGCCATCTAAATCGTCGAATGGTGTGTTATCTAACGCCTACTTCGACGGGTGTGGATAAATGATCGAAGTTCATAAATTCCTATTCAGTTTTCAGTGAAGTACAGGTATTTCTCAATGGTAAGGGGGTAAACGAGAAATGAAATAGTTACAAGATCCTTTCTTGATTTTTTGAGTTGTCCCGGTTAATGTATGGATGCATAAACAAACGCTAGTGGTGGTCAAGTGCAGTTTGCTAGAAATCTGAATCTCAATGGTCAGCTTGTGGCGCTATTAGTTGGGTTGATACGACTGTTCTCTCCAGTTTTTCTGTCGCTACTGCGTCTCAAACAATGAAGGTCTTTCAGGGCGTTGGACGCTTTTTGAAAATGGTTTTTTGCATGGTGTAGGGGCATGAGCACTGAGTATAGAACTATGGATCATTCCCGCTAAATGGTCTTCTGAGTGCGAAAAAATGAGTGAAAATGATTTCGTCAGAAATTGCCGTTTTGACCCCCTAAGCGTCGTTTGTTTCATTCACGGCATCGACTGTGCGCACAGTAGAAGGCGCCATTGGACTGTGCATTGAAAATAAAGTGAGCGGTAGCCAAAAAAGGGAGCCACATGTTGAAAGATGTTGAAAAGTGGGGCAAGTTTCATATATGCTCTCCACGGTTGAACTCTTAGCAGCGAAGGATGGTGTGATGGATAGCGATGTGAACTTCGAGTTAGGACGACTGGGCTGGATTGATGGTTCGGATTCCCGAGGATTTGCTGTTTTTGCACTTTATGCTGCCACCTCCAGATTGGCTCCATATTGCATCAGGGCCTAACCAAGAGCCTGACTGGCCATGGTCGAGACCAGAACCAGTGATATCCTCTACAAGTCGTCAGAATTTGATATGTGGAGCACTATCAGTAGAGGAGCTTCCAGGCTTCACACTCCCAGGAGTCCCTCCTCTTNCCCCCCCCCCCCCCCCCCCCACCTCAATGTCCTCCCGTAGTTTTTTCAACAGTTCATCTGTTTTTGCATCCCCCACACCAAGACCTCATTCAGTTGGTAAAATGTTGGCAAATTGGTATGACATCATCTCGGTAGTCAAAAAACTTGATATCATATCATCTGGTCTTCAGACATTGTATGGACATACAATTCTTTGGATGACTTGGACAGTAATGATTCGATTGTTGTTTTATTTTGACCGAATTCCTTCAAAACTGATGAAAGGCGCATCTAATTCCGATGATTTCACCGTTTTTTACCCCAGTTGACCTCGCGCCGTTGTAGAGTTTTTGTCCACTGTTCTGATTGGTCGTAACCATTTCCTTCTCTCCTCACGATCAGAGCTTCTGCAGTCACCTCGACTCCAGCAATGTCCTTCTTGTTCGCGTCCCGCCAGCCCTTCATAGCAGGACGCATAGTTAGGGAGTTGGTTGAGTTTATCGTTGAGAAATGGATACCACAATTATCTTTCGAGCTATTTCCCGACTGTTCTACCTGAATTCGTAATGGGTTGGTTCCACGTACCACTACTTTCATCATACTAATGGGGTTTGCTCACACAGACCCACAACCCGACAAACATACAGTAGCGCTCAAAAGTACTTGGCGAAATGCTTCTTCAGTTGTACTTTTCAGTCGTAACTTTTTTCCTACTGAATCTAATCGTGCGAAATTTCAATATGTGTAGCATGGCTGTACTGTGAATATTTACCACTATCAACCTGCAACCTGATCGTGTTCCAGATATCCCAAAGGGCCTGAACACAAAATTAACTGGAAAGAGAGATATAAGTCTTTCTTGGATTTCTTTCCTTTTGGCCATGTCTTAAGTGTACGAGCGCTAATGCCGAACTTAGTAGAGAAGAATGAGGCACATAAGGTGCGAATAACTGCAGACGTCACTAACCTTGTTTAAGCGAAGTATGCTACCGCAAAAAACGCCCTGCTCTCAGTTATGTGTATATTGGTGCTTTGCCCTCAAACAGGGTTGGATGGTGTGGAATATGCTTCAGTTAAACATATCAGAATTTCGCACGATTTGCTTCAGTAAGAAAAAAGTTATAAACGAAAAATCGTGAATGCGTTTGGCCGAATACTTTTGGTCGCTACTGTACATACGAAATTAGTGATTTATATATAAAGTGTCTCAAATTCTGAACGCATATGGATTGCAGGATTTATTCAGAGCTTCTAAGCTGAGGGAATCTGCACACGTTTGCTTAAATTATGTGCAACAGTAAGCTACGATCAAATTTCAAAAACCGTCTGTAGTAAACATGTGAGCGTCGAAGATGTATTCGCCAACATATTCTACGAGGCCAGCGGTAACGTGGTCTTCGATCGTCTAAGAGTATTTGCGCCATATGAGGCGTCTGTTTAGGGCGCTGGAATGGTTCAACGAAAGACCATACGCTGTTTTTTCGTCCTCCAGCCGAGGATGCCTGATTTCCAAGGGAGCCGAATCTAAAGAATTTCTTTTTTTATTAAATTTCCAAGCGAGGCGATCATCGAGTTTGTTTTCTACGGAGGGTTTTAATCACCGGCTGTGCCGAGCCCATCTAATGATAATTGACAATTATCTAATAGTTGTCCGACACTGCCGTGGCAAACCGAGTATGACATGGAACAAGATGATTTCTTGATGCTGTGATGTGTTGCGGTTCAAGACCTGTGTCCTGTGTGTTTTGTGTAGTCGTCAAGCAACTTGAGCGACGCGGAACTACGTTCAGAGTTCACCGAGCTGCCTAGGTATGAATAGGTATGCGTATAAATAGCATGGTAGCACTACGGTTTTTTTTAGCACCCGGTTCCATTGCAGACTCAAGATCCTTATCCTATCGCGGTTATTGTATTAAAATATATATAATAAATATATAATAAAACGCTTCGTCTACGATAATTAGAACGGACCCTTACGAGAGAATGAAGTGTGACGCAATGTGGAGAATGTGACCGAGAAGTGCGACCCGACTCGTAACCGCTACGTATCTCATGCCGCTCGCGAGGGTACGAACAAGTCTATTCTGCATTCCCGAGATGAGCTGGGAGAGGAATAACGACTAGGCGAACGGTGTTTGTGACGATCATTTTCTCTTTGGCGCTCCATGCAAAAACCATGACGATCATGAAGTGATGTAATGCATAGAAGCACGTGGTGCTCCCCTCTACACAAACAACACAACGGATAGCTATAAAATCGTGATGAGTGGCCTTCACGTAAGCATCGCCAACAACTGACAAACATACGATAGCGCGACGCGCTGCCACTGGTACCTCTAGTCGAAAACGTGTAGAACTCTCCTTTTACACACAAAAACAACACTTTGTTACTTTGTGTGTACGACGTGGTGAACGTGGTGAACTACGTTGTCGAGACGCGGTGTTTACCGTGAGACTATCTGTGAACGTAGTAAAATCTTCGTATTTCTCTTCTAACGCGATTATGTGCTCGACTTTTTTTTCATGACCGGATCCAAATCGCAATTCGAATTGCCCGAAACTTGACATCGAAACTCTCCACTAAGTTAAGGAGCGGCAAATTATGCGAAAATCTTCATATTTACGTTAACCGTGGAGATCTGTGAGTCCGCAACAAAGTGTTCCAAAAATTTGAACCTGAACTACGAGCTGTGGGAAGTTACTGAAGCTGCCTCTGGAGAGTGTCATGTGTCTTATAGAAACTGTCGTAAGGCCTCTTCAAGGTCTTCGATAGTAATTGCACACGTCATCCTGCGGTACAACTTGGGCCTCATCTTCAAGTAAATTTTGCAAGTATAAGAATTTCATAGACTGGTGATGTATGCGGATCGTTGTGCTCCGCTAACTCTAAGGCGCGCCAAAACATTTTGAATTGAGTGATATTCCCGGTGAAAGATTATAATGCGAGTTTCCTAAGCTGTACGGCTGGTTGGAGTGTGAACTGACCATACGAGGGTACAACACTGGGTGCAGGCTCTCCTGAGTGGTAGGATGAGGGATTGATAAGTGCGTTGAGGAACTGCCGCGGTAATGTGAACGGACGAGTGTGGGCGCGCAGTCGGAACTTTTGTGTGTGAGTGTTTTCTGTTGTCCTGAACTTTTCTGTTGTCCTTTATGTTGCCTGCAAAGCTGCCGTTGTTTCACTAGTCCCAGCATACACTTCAATTCGCTGAGACGTATTCAAAGAGGCCTGAGAATATCTTTAGTATAGACTATGTTATCATCTATTCGAGCCTTTTTCATGGGAGCCTCGTAAGCTTGAGTGTGGGATTCCTGATTTTCCGAAACTCCGATGAAATTCGAGAAGACCCTTCGTTTTCCCTTCCATGTACGGGGAGCTGCGCGAGTCTGCATTATATGACTTTCAATGGCTGCATTGGTAACATCAAGATCCCCCGCACTTGCTTGTGTATCTACGGGTTTTGAGAGAGATGTGGAGATCTTACATTTTACGCTTTCTAAATCCGTGAATGCCTTAGGTTTGCTTCGCATGCATTGACCATCGTCTTCTCGAACAATGGCAGGAGGCAGTGACTGCCGTATCCAACCTGAAGTACAAGGCGNCGAAAATGTGGCGTGCCGTAGGTTAATTATTGGTCGAAAGCTCACTGAGGCAACAAGTGTACGCGTAATGCGACGCTAACCAACCAAGAAAGTAAACAATAACAGGGTAGTTTGCAGATCATATCGCAACGACGACACAACCATAGGTAAACTGAAATGCAATACAGTAAAATTGAATCAATCATAAGGACTACGAAGATGAACTATTCTGTACCTGGAACATGACTGGCATCACGAGTTCCTTTCCGAAACGCCGGTTAGCTAAGGCCAGGTACCGTGTGAACTTGCGGGCGGAATGTCGGCAACAGCTTCCGAGCTGTTACAAGGTTGACTACCCAGCCCGTTGCTAACGCTGTATCCTCCCTTTCGGTATAGAGCTCTACGCCGAGGGCGAGGGCCGTTCTGGGTTGTCCTGCCGATTCCCCTTTTCATGCATCATCAGGTACTAGAGCGATTTTCCACATACCTCCCCTCACCTGCGCAGAATTAACCATGCTTCGAGGTGCTTTATGGCTGTCTCCGCACTTGGCTCCTGCCACGAGGAGGTCCAGGTAAGGGTGCATGGAACCATATGGGGCCAAGAAGGCACTACCCTAGTTACAGCGTTGAATGCAAAAGAGAGTAGGCGTGTCTAATCTATCACACGTGCTATGGTGCGATCCTGATGGGCTGATATAGACCGAGGAACATGAGGTAGGCTCGATTGCTAAAGTCCGACGTGGCTTTCCCACATGTGCACCATGTCGAGCTGTGGGCAGAATCCTGTCGTCTCTTCACGCATCGCGGTTCCCACCGGGGAACCGGGGGTTGAGAGAAAGCTGATCGCGATACGGAGGGGGAAAATTGGCACTACGCAGACGGTATACAAGCTTGACCCTAGAGTCCTCATCTATCCTACGTTACGACCTGTTTTGATGGCGACTACGCAATGCCCTGACCACCCTTTCACACCTCCGTAGCGAACCTCACCACAGGCAATTTACTACCGAACCTGCCATAACTTGGCACTTAAGTGTATAGATCGTTCAATATGATGAAAATATATGAAAATATTTGGTATCAAGTCCAGCTGAAACATAAAATAAACACTCCCGGTATTGCGTGAGGCCATGTATTTCGCAGCGTATTTGTTGACGCGCTAGGACTCTACGAGGAATCGCATAAGGATATTGAGTTGATGGTGCAATTCAAGGCAAGTTGTTCAGGGCATGTTCAATCCGTACGCCGTTTCTATCATATGAGCCCGATGGGTAACTGAGAGCACTAGTGTTCAGCGTTTTGGGGAGATTTGAAGTCATAAGGTTTGGCTCTTTCTTACAACCTACATGATGCAAAGAAATACGTTTAAATTACTATGGTACAGTAATATCTTAATAATAATATGATATTTCATTTTGTTCTCTAGAATAGCCTGGCTAGCTACCCAAAGCCTACCCGTCCCATACGTAAAAGCCTGGCAAGCCACTGGTGGGTATTCACTAATCGGGGATACAACAAAAACAGTAATATTATTGGGCTTGATAGCATTGGCCTGAGGAATTACAGGTCAATTATAAAACTGTTCGAGATAGGCTGCTTGAATCTAAGGGCCATAACGGGCTGTCAAAAGAACTAGAGTGGTATGTATTCTCAATAAACAAACACGTGCATCAAAAATGGGTATCGAAGATCCATGACGCATACCAGGAAGATCTTTCCACATCACGTGCGTGGACTGACCGGGACGAGCGGCATCGTTCGCTGCACGCCGTTTTCTAGACAGGAGGATGTCCGCTCCTCAAAACACGCGACGCAGAGGCGTCGGTGGCGTAGGTGCCTTCGTAGACGCGCACTTGGCGATGAACATCAATTCGTATGAAAACTTGACAACGCGAATCGGGCGTTTGTAATTGAGATGCGGCTCAACCCTTGCTCTGAAAATCTTTGTTGCCTACGCATCAACATCAGGCTATGGAGAAGAGGAGCTGGATAATTTTATTATGAAGTTGGAAGTGGAAGTCTATCCAGAGGAGACAGTTTCTTCAAGTCGTCGATGATAGAAGTCAGGATTGGCTCCAAAAGAACGGTCAACGTTGCAGAACTACCTGTCGGTGCTGGCGGAACGGAATTTCCGAAGGCTCACGAGCCGACAGACAAGCGTGGAATCGCACGAGCCACAGGCAATCATCAACTCATGTGCGAACTTGCGAAGCTAGACTGAGAAGCGATAAAGGAATACCTGAAAGAGAGAAGAGCGCTGCAATTTCTTGCCAGAAAACATCAAACAGAAATCGCAACAAGAAGAAAGATAATGATCGAGATGAACATAAGGATTTAAACTTCATCTTTTAAGAATATGGCTATAGGCTGTGGTGGGTTCAGAGTTCATGCAAAAAGTTCGAGAGCGCTCCGCCCACCGCTGATGAGTCTCCTTCGTCAATTCGTTGGCCCATCTCTAACCTTTGCCCATTTTTCCGGTGTCTGGACCTCTATTAAAAAAAGTTAGGCAGTTTTCCTGAATGCATTGCCCATTTTGGTGCATTTTCCGCTCCCTAAGAGCGAGGTTTCCCGAGCTAATTTAGCTCTCTTAATCCAGCTCGAAATATCCCTCCTCCCCTCCCCAACTCAAACTCGACCCTACATTACAGGTGCTTATTCAGGTAATTTTGAGACATACGGAGGCCAAATTTCTAGATAGGCAGACAGTAGCGACTTTCATCTACAGTAAGTAATGATGATGATGATTTCATAGGTGGTAGGTAATGATGATGCCACATACATAGAACGATTCTGCAACGTTACGAAGTGTTTGGAGAGAATTGTGAGTTTTCAGTCCCGGCTATGCCCACCTCGGGGGAAGAGCTCCGTCCATCGTTTCACCGGCCTTTTTCTGGCTGCCCTCAAAGGCACGGTTCACGATAAAAAGGTTACTGAGTTCTTCCTTCAGGAA
>UZAF01020165.1:0-19440 GCA_900617895.1 Haemonchus placei | reverse complement strand
TTGTATACAAACCTCGTGAAGAGTTAAAGAAAACAACTCAGTAGCAGGACTAAATTTAGTATTAAGTAATAATTGGAATCTCTCAAATGTATTTGCCCTTTGAGAAAAGTTTCGCCTTACGAGGTTTTCAATTGTTATGACGAAAGATTGAATAGCTGTTCTCATGATTAGTTTCCACGAAACGTTGCAGTTTTCGTATTCGAAGAAAAAAAAAGTCGTCGCAGTAGTCGATCAATTTCAAATTTCAAATCCATTTTGAAGAAAGCGTAAAAATTGCTCTTATATATGTAGGGTTCGTATAATAGGAATAATTTTATTCACTAATTTCAGTTCTATCTATCTATCTATATCGATCTATCGACATAGGAAACGGAACAAATTCAATGGTAAGTGAAAGATGCTGCAGAGCGGTGAAAGCGAAGCGGAAGAGAATTATTTCAAAAACAAATTATAGTTCTATTAATAAAAAATACTTTAACTCTTATTTTAGAACATATAAGTAGTAACGGCATCAATGAAAGTCGCCTAAGAGCACAACTCACGATGAAAATGGTTTCTAAAATTGCTATCTAAAATGAACTTGTGACCCCGGGGAATCACATGGGACGGGGTAGAAAGACAGCCCGGATAGGGCGCAAAAATAACCCTAAAAACGGCTAAGCCGACGTAATCCCAAGGTGCACGATTCACGCGGTGTTGCAGAAATTGTGGGCTGAGTTAGTACCATTCGACCGGGACCCACGGATTGCAAGTAGGCAGCTTACTATAGCAAGCTGTACGTAATGGCACACCCATATGGACAGCTCGTCCAAATACCCCTTTCATGCAACTTTTCATTCGCGTTCAACCCTTGATTGACTACTTTTTCGAAGCCTTACATAGCTCTGAATACGCCAATTCAGCGGATTGTTCTCCACTTTTGCACCAATCCAGGCTAACACTTTTATCATTCGTCTTAGACTGGATACCCCAAAATTATCGTAAACTGGTCCTTCAAAAGCAGAAAGTTCGCGAAAAAGTACGACTTGGCAGTACTTATCGAGTGATTCTTCATAGTATTAAAATTTTTTCAAACAACAGATATATAAAGAGAAGGTTGTGCTCTACTTGTAAGTATACGCTGAGAGAGTATTTAGACTAGTATTTACCTTTTGCTGATTGCCGGCGCATAGCCGGTAATGTACCCGTACGTCGCAGAGCATGTGAAGGCAGTGGTGAGCCATTTTTCTCACAAACCACCCTTACACTATGCCATCGAGCTACTCTTCGTGGTCGAGGAGTTTCTTCGAGTTCATCCAATGGCTCCGGTGACGATTCTCCCATACTTAAAACTATTACTGTACAGTAAACAATGCGGGGTAAGAGAATGACGCGAGAATTAACAGAAATACAGGATAAAAACGGTACCAGAGAATGCTAACTTTGCTTATAGATCGCAAAGAAGGACTGGAAAAGATCGAGATGAACGGCTCAAGTGAATAGAAGCGGAATCAGATATCGTCTCACACATTGTGGTCCTTTAAATATTGGCTAATCATCATAAAAGACAAAGTAGTTCGAGGAGGATCAGGGTGTAGGGTAAGTATTGCCACAGTTCACAGAAGCACACTTTTTTCCAAGAGAGTTGTGATCAATTGACAAGATCAGTGCTCAAGTACGACTTTCGTAGCAGACATTGGAGCACTGAAACGAGGTCTGCATAGAATCACCTAAAAGCCCAAAGTCCAAATGCTCGGCATAAATTGCAAAGAGTTCCAGCAGCGCTGAACTGCGCAAGAAGTAGTTTGTGTTGAGTATGAGTAGACAGCTCGTTAATTATAAGGAGGAGAGAGATCGAAAAGATGTTTTAGCACAGAAGCGAGTGGTGTCTTTAGATAGTAACTTCATAAAAAAATTTCAAACATAAATTTTTTGGGATGTTCCAATTGGACTGAAGCTTTCGGCGATATGTTCCCGGATTTTAGTACAAACATTGTATAGGAGCTGCAGTGAAAGTCAAAGAATTCGTGAAACCACTCGATGACCAACAAGACCTCCCACTTTTTTAAACAAAGGATATTTATTATGCTAGAGTTGCAAACGGCGTTGAGCTTATCTCTTGAAAGCTGAATTTCTGAACTGTAGAGGAGTGCGAGTCTCTTTGGTCATCGATACTAGAACAGCTTGTCATCATGGCCTAACCTCAAGTTTGAGAAGGAGTTTGAGAAGTTTGAGAAAGAAGATTTTTCTTGAACCTGACAATGGGAAGCGACAGTGAAACTCATCATGAGATCACCTGAATGCAGTCGGTGCAGTGGAATTTTGAGGCTTACTTTATTACCGGTGAGACCGCAACATGTTTATTTATCCTGCAGTATCACCGTCTGCCTCTCTTATTTATTTCATGTTATCGCCTCACTCTGTTCAATAGTAATAAATAACTAAATAAACATATTTTTAGTCCATATCCGCCTTTATCTACAATGAAGAGAGTGGGCAAAGGTTGTGTAGGAAAAATTGTGTACGATCAAATGTATGGTGCGGAGATCCAACCTTCTAGACCAACCAAGACTCTCATCCCCCAGGTCGATCAATTGGTACCAAACCCATTTGGGATGGTATGTATAAGCTACTAACCTATTCAGAACGCCAAAAGTTTTCAGCCGTACTCTATCTGAATCCAGTAGCTTAGCTGGGATATACACGGCTCAAACCCTCAGGATAGATACTGTCCAGCCATGTCATTCTTTGATGAAATTCGGCTTGTACCCATTTTCGATCTTACGGCTATGAGTAGCCAATCGCCCGAGTCACATCTAGGTCAGCAAACAAGTCGCGTAAGCGTAGCCTGAATGCAGGGCAACATCTAAGAATAGGATTTGTGTACAGAATTATTATGGAACAGTCAATAATAATCACACGGTACACCGAAAAAAACCTAGCCTCGAGGGTATACCCTGCACCCTAGTTAGGAAGTTCTGTATCCCGTGCTGTTGCAGGGAGCTCTACGACATTGAAAGAAGCTCAGTAGAATGGTAAACTTCAGATCACATCCCTTTGAACCCCAGAGCACTACTACATTCCAGAGCGCACTGACAATGAGCGATCAAGGACTAATGGGAGTAAAACGATGAAGGTTTGAGTAAGTGCAGACCTTATGCGCGATCTTGTGAATTGCATGGTGTCGATGAGGACTCTCAATTATCAACATAAAGGGGAACGAACAACTGAATGATCGAAAAAGTTCGAAGAATGTATGCTATGAAGTCTATTGCCATTTAATGTGTACTCACAGAAATTGAAGGCCTCTGCTATTCATTTCCTTACGGGGCAAGGTTAGAATCATTTTAATTGGAACCGGCAGAACTAGACCCTCGTTTCTTTTTTATAGTTGAATTAAAAGTAAACAAACATTGAAGGAACATCGAAAGTTAACAATACGAACCGAGTTCGTTCCATAGTGGACGGAGCTTGATAAAAAAAAACACGAGAAAGAGTCAACTACCAAAAGATGAGATTCGATTTCCCTTCAAAAAATATAAAATCTAATATAAAGGTCTTGAATAATCTATGGTGCAGGGCACTAGATTCTCATTAATGACTTCATTTAAAGCTGCTTGAAAAATAGTCCCACAGAGTTTCGAGAACAACAGCTGCCCTGTGAGGTTCGCTGTCAGAAACAAGAGAGGCTGTAAAAACGGCCTTAATCTATGAGAATCAGCTAATTTGTGAGTACCAACACTAGCGACATTTCGAAAAGGAGCTTCTGAGGACCGGGCTGCTTCCATATCGATCACTGTTTGTTTATTCATTTATTTATTCATTCAGTTGGTGAATAACACAAATCCTGTTTTATGCTCCACTGCTTGGTCATGCCTAAGCCCATCCATATCTCAGTATGCCATGTCGGTATTGGGCATGATATAGGCGTGCTGTCACCCATTTCTCAGCAAGTAAGGACTCAGAAGATTAAAAAATTTTATCTTAGTTGTTTCTCCGATAAACCTCTGGGAGTAAAGGAAAAACAAAAGGGAAGAGCATTTCTGACGAGCCAAAAACGGGACGACTGTGTAGCATCTATCGGCTGGGATGAAAATGGGGAGATCTTTGATTTTTTCAATTTCAATCCTACATTTGAAGTTGACCAGTTGGTATCAGATTCGTCTGAGAATAGCAAATTACCGATTTGCACATCGACTGGCTATCTTAAGTGGGTAAACCAAGCATACATATCCAAACGGTTCTACGATTCTGTTTAGAAGTTGAGTGTGAGGTGCATTCTAGCACGAGAGCAACAATCGAGGTCATAGTATAGTACTCCAGCCTTCATCGTTCGATGTATCTACTAACTGGAAGTTGAAAGAGGGAAATTCTTTCAGATAAGTCGTAATAAGCCACTACTGAGGTGTTTCATGTTTTAAACGCCTCCAGAAATTGACAGCTTTTCAATAGTTCCAGAAAAAATTTGAGACAACCTTCAAAAATTCCCCAAATTGCAGAACATGAAAAAAGCGAAATTCTACCGGAGATGCAGAAAAACCCTTTTTTCATACTTCAAAAAGAACATTTTGTTCGTAACTTTCGAGATTTTCGTAATAGACTGCGGTGATCCCACTTTATTGTAACAAATCCTTTGCGTCTCAACTGTCCCAGTCAAGCGAACCCCAATTGCCATTCATAGGATATGAGAGAAGAAGAAGAATAACCGATCAAAAAGTTTTCTCAACTAGCATAAGAGGGAGCGGCGAAGCTGAACTAGGTGGATGCCGAAAATCAGAGCCTTCTGGATCAGATTTCATGCACACAAAGGAGGCAGAGGAGGAATTTCCCACGTGAGCGCTTATGCACTCAATCAGGCTGCGTGGTGAAGAGAACAAAAACAAAGGCAACATATGATAAGTGAATTCGCTACGACCAATCATTGTACAAAAAATATGGGAAGGACGAAATTTCAATACAAAATGAGTTCTGGAATCTGTCTAGCAAGCGACGAGGCCTGCCTGAGTGTCAGATGAGGAGGAGCAGAGGGAAGGGTGATGAAAATTCGGAAATCAGGGCGATTCGAATAAACTTCAGGAACCATTCACGGTTTGACGTCGTCCAAGAAATGTTCAACTTGAGATATCTGCTCTTATAATTCGTCAGCACTGGCCATTTTGGGATGCGCCAGGCCCCCGACTTCCGCTCACAGAATAGTGGCGATTGAAGAAGGAATTATTCTCAACCATAGCCTGTAGGGCCAGTTTGTGTTCGAGCCAATGTTTCTGCCCGGAGTGTGAGAAATAGTTGGCCCAGAGACAATTTGGTTAGAGCTTTGAACTCGGACCGTTTCTGTGCTAGCTAAGCAACTTAATTTCATGCCCACCTTCCTGCTAGTGTTCAATGCAACAGAAAGAACTTGTATAAAGTTCAGAACAATCCAGCATAACCCAACAGCGAGCAATTTAGGAAGAGTCAAGTCAATGAGCCATGATTGGAAAGTGTTCACGTCCGGCTATCTACTAGAAATGGCCATTTTTCTTTGCAGTGAAGATTTACTTATCCAATTGCCCATGCAGCACATCATATACTCTGGACAGCTGTTCAGGGTGACTACATCCGAAACTTGAGTCAAACGAAACAGTAGTTGCAATGCCGCGCTCAATAACTGCAGCTCTGCCTGAGTACATAGCTAAGAGGACAACGGGTAGACCTAACGATAAGGACTTGTTGAGCAAGAAATGATACGAATCTTTCAGTTGCTACTGTGAAGAAACAATGATGTTTAGTGAGCCGGTTAGGGTGTGAGGTAGTACGTTTACTACATCATCGCCACTGGCACTGCCGCGCATTTGAAGTTCATGAAAATTATGTGAAGCATAGGAGTAGCATGATCGGAATAGGCTGACAAATAGCCAATGAATTCGAGCAGCAGTGTTGGAGAATAACGGTGAAGAAAAAAGTTTTTGATATCAATCTGTTTTGGAATACGCTCCTCATTCGATTTCCATTCAGAATCGTAGTAATGGAGTCAATCCGTATGAAGCCTATACAATGACTTGCGGCGGCAAGTCAATGTGCAGATCAGTGCTTTTATCCTCCCAGACGAGTTGGGCACCGAATAACCGCCCCTATAGGGATGGAAGGCTTCGGTGACCTAAGCGGATATCGATCCGGGATTCGATCCGCTTTCAAAGCGTGTGTGATAATGCGCCACTTGCCACTATACTACCTCTGCTCTAATGTTAACTCGTATTCCGAAGATCACTTTCACTCTCCAGATCTTCAGAAAGACATGAATGAGTGTTTGAAAGTCTTCGAAAGAATAAAAAAAATGAAAAGAAGGAAGGCAGCTTAATAAAAAATCTCATAGATACGGTAAGAACAGTGCAGACGATGCAACATACCATGCGTATAGACGAATCTAATAATACATGAAACCATAAATAATCTGAACTCATAAAAATAGGAATCGACCAATGGATATTTTAATATGAAAAATGATTTAACTATAATAATATTGAATAAAAAGCAATACTGCCGCGTAAACGTTTTCGAATCGAAGGTGTTTGAAGCAGAGAGCAAAAGAGCTGGCATAATTGTAGAGACTCGGTAGTAATGCATATCATTATATCAACATGGGTAACCAGTAGAACCACATGGACCTCCCAGAAGTATATATGTGAACGTAATATATAATATACGAATATATAAAAAATAATATANATATAAGTATACGAATAAAAGCCATGAATAGGAACTGGAAAAAGACCCGCACTTTTCCTCTTTAGTTCTGCCGACACAACAAAAGCATAGTATATAAGGAAGTGGAACAACCATCAAAAGGTCGTACTTGTCTTCAACTCATGGAGGCACTATTGGGAGGATTCAGACTTGACGAGGGAATCATTACTGTAAAATTGCTTGCAGATGCAATGGAAAACCCTGTTTTCCTGCAGAAGCGAGCTTGTAAGATTGGAGAAAACGCAAAAAGTCGAAAGGAATTATCGAGGGATTTAAGGTAGTTTTAGCTTTTTGAGAATAGTTATGATGGCTAATGCCAAGTGGCACAAGCATTTGTCCGGAAAGTGAATCCCACCTCGATACCTTGTACCTCGTCAATAACGCCTTACATCCTTCTAGGGTCGGGAAAATACTACCAGACTCGTCGGAATGGAAGCGTTAGCTTGCCCGTTGGCCCACAGCAAGTCATACACGCCACATACGCATTGAAAAACACTACATCAATTACTAATTCGAATACGGAGTGAATATTAAAAACGGGAGTAGCTGCCACTGTGGTCCTATTCCTTACATTTGTTTCATTACCTTATCAACAGGGGCGAAGGTGGTGTAGAGGTAAGTCGCACTATCTCGCACGCTCGGTCACGGGTTCGAATCTCGGATAGATTTCCGCCTTTGCCAACCAAGCCTTCCATTCCTCCGGGATCGGTTAGTTGGTACCAGACTTGTCTGGGAGGATAAAAGCACTGACTTGTGCATCAGTTGGCCACCGCAAGTCATTATATAGGCCATATACGCATTCAAAACGCCACTACGATTCTGAATGGAAGTCGAATGCGGGCGCGTCCCTTACACGGGTTGATTAGCGCCAAGAACTTTATCGTTTAACTATCAACAGGATAAATACACCTTTTCTCAAATGATCCCATGTTTTTTGGCTTCCCCGCATAATCCCAGAGATTTACACACCTCTGCTCTCACTCATGCTCTTCTCATTTGTCTCTTTTTATTTCTCACGCCAACCCACGTGGGATATTTCTCACTACCGTAAAACCTCCCCACGCAGTCGTACAAGTTCTGCCAGTGAAATGTACTTGAACCTGGTAGGACTTTGTGCTAACTGCGACACTCCAACTGGTTAAGTCCTTTTCGAAGATTTTGCCAAAAGTGGTATTTTTCCTGTCTTTAACTCCAGGAGATGTAGCTTATTCGAAGCAATTGCTAGTGATCTCTTCTTTGAGATAACTTCAGAGCCATCTTCGGACATTGGGAGCAGACAGAAAACTTTTTGATTCGAAGCATTTCCTAAAGTCGATGAAGCAATACTTCCAATCGCACTCGAGTAAAATAGAGGAATTACTGCAACGAAATTTTAGGCAATGGGACCAAATAAGCTCTTGCATTGAAAAATGGGATCCCCGACAAGCCCCGTAACATATCACCCTTATAGATCGGGCATCGGATGCCAGATCCATACCGTTCAGGCCAACCAAGCATTCCATTCCCCTTAATCAGTTATTTGGTAACCTCGTATGGAAGAATGGAAGCAGTGACTTGACGTCAGTGACATCCCAATGATTTTTTGGAAGCCAGGGAGCAACACAGTTGGCGTGTGAACGTTCGAATTACACAACAAACCACTCCAAAAGCTTTACAGTTTCCACAGTTGTTGCTCTGATCAGAGCGATCGATATGGATACGGTGATCGGCGTCGGACCGATCAATATGCAAACGATGATAGGAACAATCGCAGTAGATTTCAAAGTATAACCATGGAAGAAAATAGAAAAATTCATCTATAACAGAAGTAGTTCCGTGAAATCATGTGCTATCATAGAATTATAAACTTCATCTCGCTGCAAACGTTGAAATGCTCAAACATCTAATTCCCTATAGAAGATGGAAAGGGCAAAGTTTTCGATCCGACTACGCTTGGGTAATCGTGTAGCATAAAATTTCATCGTTACTCAGTGGGGAAGGCTACATTTTACACTTCACTGCACTTTTCTGTCGCATGTCCATCGCCACTTTTTGCCAAAGATTCCCTTCCGATTCCTCAGAAGGCATGTCTATCCTTCGGCGAGCATGGAGCCCCCTATTGGTTGGCCTACTCGATCTGAAAGGTGCCCAAGTCTCCTGGAAGCTGTCCCCACTCGTTCATAATGTGGGACAAAGGATAAGGAATGAAGCCTTCCAGAGTTAATCGATCCCGTTTTCGAGATGCGCCACGTATTCGTCATACCTAGCCTATACGATGACTTGCGGTGACCAGCCAATGCAAATGCGTCAATGATTTTACCTTCTTAAGCGAATCTGGTGGCAACTAACCCATTGTGGACGAATGGAAGGCATTATTGGCTNAGCCAATGCAAATGCGTCAATGATTTTACCTTCTTAAGCGAATCTGGTGGCAACTAACCCATCGTGGACGAATGGAAGGCATTATTGGCTTGAGCTCTGGGACCCGTTACCCTTATCATGCGTGTGACCGTAGTAACCTCAATCCCACCCAACGCATAAGTTACTGTGGGGAACGGTAGAGCAAGTGGGAGGTTAGACTTTGACTACAGAGAAATGGTGGGAGAGGCTAACTGATAGAAATCAGCAGTGACTGTTCCTGAAAAGAGCGAGTGTGTAGTTGATCTAGTCTCGGACCTGTAATGATGAATAGCTTAACCATTCGATTTTCCAATGAGGATTTCGATTTTGAACTTCTGTGGGGTTGCGATTAATTCCGCAGCAATCGATTGCACTGACCTTTCGAGCTCTACTAGCAATCTACTGGGCTAAAATTCAGCACTGGCTTTCCAACAGTTTTCTAAAGAGCTCAGATAACCACAGCTAGTCCGAGCCCTTCTGTACCAAGTCCTTGTGGAAAAAAATAAATGTAGACTGCTCAAGGCTCGGGCAAGAAAGGCTCGATTCATTACAACGCTTGGAGCCTTCAAGTTATGATCTCTTTATCCAAAGAGAAATACGACCTCCGCTTTCTATATTTGGGTCACACACGTTTTTAAACCCGCTTGGAATTCAGCCTTATCCTAATCTTCAAGAACTGAAGCTCATATTTAATCGATTTTCATATTCCTTTAGATCGTCACTGCCCCACAGAACTAATGGATCCAAGAAATACGCAGTCGAATGATGAAAACCATGGAATAAGCACGAATGCTCCTACTTCGTAGGCTAACAAGAAGAAGGAGCACTAGAAATGGCAAAGGAGAAAAAGAAAGGTCGAGGAGAACAGAATCATTTGACTACGTTCTCATGTGTCCTCAAAATTCGGATTAGATTGATCCCTTTGACTTCAGCCTTGAGCAAAAGAAGTGAGATTAGCGTTTTTTGCCAGGCTTCATGTTCAAAAAGCTATATTAGGGACTTATTTGAATAGAAATTACAGTACTTCAGTCTACTTAGACTTTTGGAGATTTTAGATGCAGCCGCAATCACCACCCTTAAAGGCACTGTTCACGAATAAATGGTTTCGGAGATCTGCACATAGTTCGAATTCGACGCCCCCTCTCATAGCATTTGTGTAGGAATGAGGTCGGAAAACGGTCTGGATAGGGCACAATAAGGGCAGGAACAGTGAGGGACGGGAGGCCTCCACCCCTCGCTAGGCTGACTACGAAATCTAATTGCCGTTCATCACTTTCGCATTGGGCGAAGTTGTCTGCTTGGGTGTGTTGTCTGCTATTGCAGACATTGCGGCACCTTCCTGCACTCGCCCGAACACTCCCTTAACCGCCGTTCTTCCAATGTGAAACTCGTCCAACCCCCCTTTCCAGCTCTTTTTTGACCCTTTCTTTTTCTTTTTGTTCATCGTTTTTTGCGCTTTTTTCGTTGTTATCGCTTTATTCTAGAGTTGTTCTATGAATTCCCGTCAAAAAAGGGTACTCTAAATTTATCGTAAACGGTGCCTTTAAGGTATTAGAGACGACGGCCTTGCCCGCCCTTGAACGTTGAAGGCGCAATAGCGTCGAAATGAGGCTCCAACTTCATAAAACACTGAAGTGATTATCCATGGTCACTTTTCGAAAAGCTCCACCGTTTAAGTTACTGCATGACTTAAGACAGCATACAACCATGAAAGCAAAGAGAGTGGAACATCACAGGATGGCTTATTGGGATGGGAATGAGCTCGCCCATGTACTTGAGATTAATAAGATGAAGGGCAAAGGTTCGCCGTAATCAATCCCGTTTGGGAATGCACCACTACCCTTGACTTCTTATTCGCTATTGAGTAAGAGGGACGGCTGAATTCATACGTATTTGGCCCGTAAAATGTCTTGTTGAGATCAGCGCAAGCCAAATATTGGCTCGCTCCCATGACGCACCTTTTTTCAATTGAATGACCTTGAAGGGACGTCTTTGGTTCACGTTAGTGCGTTCCGGTCTCTTAAATAAATTCTCTTAAATCGTGATCAAACATGGTATCGTAGAATCTTTCCTTGTGATTCCTGAGCTAGAATACTGTCACTCTCCCCACTATACGTTCCCAACTTCATAGGAAGTTCGATCGGTGAGAAAGGTGGGGAAAGTAGTAACTCAGTAAAATTTATCAAAATCCAACGACGTTCCATTCAATTTCTCATGGGCCAGCTGTCTGCATAGTATCCCACTCCCAAATAGCTGGAGAAATAGGAAAGTTATGAGATCGTTCTCCATAGGAGGAATATTTTATGATGGAAGGTAGAGTTCAGGCTTCATAGCGCCTTTGGTATTCAGTGCGGTAGACAAGTCCACTCAGAGGAAACACTCGGAGGGTCACGGGACATGGCAGAGGATTTGAAAAGGCTTCCTCGAGGAAGTCAGAGTTCTAGGCAACTCCGACGAGTGTTAATCACGTTGAAATCACTCAGAAGAGAGTAAGTCCCCTTCCGAAGGAGTGAAAAAACAAACATAAAAATTCAATTCATTCAGAAGTAGCGCAAATGACACAAAAAGTCACATAACGTTACAAGTCAATTGATCACACTCGACAGAAACCCCACACAGGTGGGTTGAAGCTGTTCGAACAGCTGCCAGGCAAAACCGATCCACTGCATTGTCACCACCGGTGTCCGTTGTTTGTGCCCTCAGGGAAGTGAAGCATGCTCTCATTAATGTCAGTCAATGTTTAGCGTGAGAACGTGAGGATTGCAACAGCATCAGATTCGCTTTCAAACTGCAGAAAGAAAGAAGGAAATGGGATAGTGCCGATTGGTATCTGGAAAAGTAATAAGTGGCCACTCAAAAGAAAAAGGATTGATAAGATCGGGTAGACAGCCAGATTGAATGCATGAGGAAAACGTTTGGAAAAGGAAAAGATGCATGTCATCACAATGTGAAAACGTTTGAAGTAGTCAAGATAAGAGTCACTCCAGGCTCTTTGGATCTGTGTCTCCCGAACAATCCCTTTACGGTGCTTATGAACTGATAGAAATAGCCTTTCGACATTACTCACTCTTTACTTACACAATTTCTCAAAATTAGGTTCAGAAAGTCGCGTAAAAACCCTCTGATCTAGTGAATATGGATTAAAAATCCGTGGTACATGGGAATAAGATTCAGAAAATGGGTGAACATGATCCCGAATTCGATAAGCTGGAAAGCGCACAGCACACATTTCACAGGCGACGGCTCGTCAAAAGCATAAAATGATGATTAATGCAGAACGGATCCCATAGCCGTATTCAGCGGCTCAAATTACCTCCTAAAGCCGTTTTCGAGCAAAGTTGGTGAATCAAGAAATCTGGCTCATGCGTCAGAAGCTTTTGAAACGAAAGGGTATCATGATCGTGATCGAGTGGAGCGGATTGCGCACTACAACGAGTACTCCATAGAGTCCACCCTAGCGGATCAAACTCGAAAAAAAAATCCAGCTTGTTTACAAAGACAGTGCATATGCATATTCAGTTTAAATAGGTCATCCTAGCATTGTAGGGGCGTCTGATTCGGAGCTGCTCCGAGAGATAGCTCTAGTTTCCCTGAAACACTTCTCGGTTGAGAAGGAGAAAATACCTAGGCAATACGTAAAGGTGATGTTGGTGGTTCGATGGGTGGACAATCCCAATTCGGTTAAAGGCAGCAATGCAACACTGCTGTAAAGCATAAGCCATATATCTTCCAGAAAGATGCTGTGACGAAGCAGAGCTTTCAGTGAAAAAGCCGTCTGTCTGTCTAAGAATGGCAACAAATCGCCAGTAGGTGGTGCAGATGGCGGAGCTTCAACAACCAAGATAGAAAAATGAGAAAAGGAGAAATTCATTGAAAAAAAGTTGTGGAGGTCAAGAGCATATCTTATGATGTAGTGGTGTAGTGGCAAGTGGCGCACTTCGCACAAGCATGGTTACTGGCTCAAATCCCGGATCGATATCCGCCTAGGCCAATCAAGCCCGTTATCACTCGGGGGGCGATTAATTGGTCCAGACCCCTTCGGGAGGATAAAAGCACTAACTGGAACATCGGCTGGCCACCGGAAATCATTGTATAGGCCAAATACGAATCCAATACGCCACTAAGATTCTGAAAGGGAACCGAATGCGTGAGCACTTATCTCTGAAGGGACTGATTAATGCCCCAAGGTTCATTCGCCAAGTTGACAAACAAAACGGATATGCACAAGAGATAAAAAATAAAGGATTAGACACTTGGTACTGATGAGGAGAAGAAATGGCCCTCCTTGTAAGAAGAAAAAACTTTGATTTTTGTTCAAATGCACTTCCAATTGACGACTGACGTTTTTTGAGATAAACAGAATGAGTGTTTGGTTGAAGAAAAAACATAAACCAAAGGAACAGAGAACAAAAAGTGCAGGGAGAGGAAACGAGGAAGAGAACGACAAGAAAGCAGGGGATTAAGAAAGGCGATGAGGGGCATAAACAAAGTAGCCAGAATTTTGAAAAGACCAAGAAATACTGGAGTGTAAGATACACTTTGACATCTCGCAAAAACCTAAAAGGACCAACTGCGTTTTATTTTCTTTGACGTAGTCAAACACATGACTCTATGGCTTCTGCTACCGGCTGTATCTGCCAATCTGAATTTCTGAAGGAAGGATGAAGGTATCGACACCAACAACTGTTTCCTCGTGGTTTCTGGCCACCTCGACTTGTCGGGACTAAACTATGACTGAGCTGAGTTGGTTTCCTTCTTTGTTGTATCGTACAATATAGCGCAGTTTCATTATGTCCAGAAATAAATAAATAAACATATACAGTTCTTGAATAATAATAGTGAGCGGAACTACCAAGACGGAGATGGGAGTGTCTAAACGATGGGGGCTGCTGATTTATCCTAGTACAAAGCGCCACTTAACAAATTTGTAAGTCCCTCTAAAAGTATAGAGGTCAAAGTCATCAATGCTCCTGAAAAAGGAGGGCTGTAGATCATGGAAGCCGTCCTCCTCCTTAGCAAATGCAAGGAAGACTGCAGGAGGACAGAACTATGCAGAGGAGTATCCAGAAAGGGCTTGTGTCGGTGATCCTCATTTGCATATTCGCATCTACCCTACCAAACGTGAATTCCCATGGGAAACAGAACAGCGAATTCCTATTTGTTTTCAAGCCCACGCAATCGGCAAAAAAAGACCACCAACATTGTAGACCCGAGTTCACGCCCAGAGCGCTAACAAGGTTTTTCCAAAAAAAAAACTGTCAAACGGGCAGCTAGGTAAAGCTGTACTATCCTTTAAAGACTATTTAACTTAGCTGGACTTAACCACTCACAGATCTTTTTGGATTGTAGCTTGAAAAAGCTCATTTCGACCCATACCCGAGCAACCTTATTTACCTGGGTAGCCTTCCCTATTTCGGAATTGCATATGGAATGGGTGCTTAGCAATAGACTGCACATAGACCCTTTGGCCACTTAAAAGAAGAACGTCGACCGACTCTGAACAGGCTTAGGGATCAGAGATGTAAGAGTTTCTCCTCACGCATCGTGAATCCCTCCATTGATTCATTGCTGCAATCCCGTTTTATGAGTAATTGAAGAGTTGACATCATAAAATATATTATAGCATTCCTGCCCCTTGGGCACCGCTCAAACGCTTCACTCTTTGCGACCCATCCAAAATTTGCAACCCTTCGAGTATGTGAAGGAGAACATACCAAAAGTCTCAAAACATATGGTAAGAATGCTCCCATTCGAGTAAGATGCCAGAAGAAAAACTCTTCAATATGAAACAGGTGCACAAACAACTACAGCTATATGAAAACTGGCGAGACCATCACTCTCAGAGAAATCGACGCAATGTATGATTCTTAGAAAAAAAAAGTGCGAAGGCGGGACAAACCAGAAATCACGTCGCCTAGAAGGTCAGGACCTTACGATACAATAGCCCGACTGTAGATACAACGTCGATGGTCTGATTGGGAATAACGGTGACGCATTTACTCCCGCTACCCTCTTGGCTTACCCACTGTTCCTTTTGGGTATGCGTGTCTGCAACATGCTCTGACATTACAACTTTTTTTTTACCTAGCTCCTTTATCCTACCGTGTATAACTGCTGTATCAGTCACAAATACAGAACGCCAAATCTGCCGTATGAAAGAAAGTCGCTCTTGCCTTTTATCGTTGAGGAGAAGTGTGGAGGGGGAGAGATAGTGTCGCCATTCCAACGGCCACGAGCTGTGTCATGTTTATAAATGAGGTTTTCATAGCTCCCACAAGAAATCATGGGGGGTCAAGCTCAATAATGAGTTCAGTGTCGTAGCCAACACTCAGTCACAGTGAATCACGTACATGAAGAGCTCTATGTTGCGAAAAATTTGTAGAGGGTAAATGTTTCCACGGGGTGAACAGTAAAGGGGCGGGTGTGGATGACTAATGCGCTTTTTTTGCCTTATCTACACGACGAGCCAGGTGGTGTAGTAGTAAGTGAGACACTATCGCACACGCAGTGTTCGTGGTTCAAAACCCCCCAAAGGTACTCGCCTAGGCTGACCAAGCTTTTCGTCCTTGTGGGGTCGGTTAACTGGTATCATACTCATCTAGGAGAATGTAAGCATTGTTTTGTAACTACGTTCCTGAATAGAGGTCAAGTGCGGGGCCCATCCCAAAAGGGAATTGGTTGACGCCGGGGGCTATATCCTTTGCGTTTATCCACGACGAACTTCTTCCGGTCACAATCATTACATATGAGTTCAAGCGGCAGTTAAGACAGCCCGGAGTATCAAGTCTGTTCGAGGTGGCGGAAGCATCAGCGAATCCACCGGGCGATGATGGATCAGAGGTTTTCTTGGACGATAGAGCCTCGAACATAGTAGTGGTCACGGCACTTCCCCTGGGATTGAAAACCAGGAGCTAATTGTATTCAATCATTAAAGATGGTTTGCTACAAACCATACGAGGGTATTTTCAAAAATTGGGGGTTGATTTCTTGACAATCGCCCGTCATTTCAAGGAAAAAGAAAAATCGAAAAACTNGAAGAAGTTGGCATTGCATGACATCCGCGAGTGCCACAGAAATCGCCATTCGGGGGTCTGTTCAACGATTCTCGCATCGGAGAGCAACGTTTCATTTCTTGATAGTACTGTTACATCGGATGAGAAAGGAATTCTTCACGATAACAAGAGGAATCCTGCCCAGTAAATGGACAGGGTAAAACTGCCAGACACTTGCCGAATTTTACAAAGAAGCTGAAAAAGACAATGGATAGATACATATGGTGGAATGCAGTTCACTGCAGTACCATGAAACCTATCAATGACATCATCGCGAAGAACCACTGCAAGGAGTTGGACTAAATACTTCGGAATTTAAAGGCACAGTTCACGATAATTTTGAGGTATCCGTTTTTATTCGAGAAGCGAAAGTATAGATTGGGAATAGTTCATCGGTAGTGAGCAAAGTGAGAGAATTCACCGATTTCGAGAAAAACATGGCACCTCAAAAGTAAGGAAAATAAAGGTTGGACGAGATTGCCACAACGGAAATAACATGGAAAGGGTATTCGAATGAGATTTCAATTATTGCAATTGCACAAAGACTGACTACTTCAAGCCAGAACTGTACAGAACTGTCTTTCACTGGCGTTGTGGGTCACGACAAGTTGTTTGNACTTCCTAAATTGGTTCCCTAGTGATCGGTGCAGCCTCTACAAGCCTCTACAATGCCGGTGAAACTCGTCCAAGGCTACACACAGGCCAATCTTTGAGCCTTTATAACTCCCACTAGGCCGTTTTCCGACCTAATAGTGCCAGATATGGTATATGCGGAGGCTAAGTTCATCCCATGAAGGAACCTCAGAATTTTTTTTTTATCGTGAACTGTGCCTTTAAACCATTTTACCCATTGTATAAGAGCGCTAAGCTACATGACAATGCTCGACTAAACATTTCAGAGGTGACGCTGCTGAGCTTGAACGAGTTATGCTATCGGACTCCGCTCAACCCGCCATATCTGTCAGACATTTTGCTAACATACTATCTTTTTCCCTCGTTGGAGCTTTCCTAGATCGCAGCCTAGAAGGCAACATCTTGCAAACCGAGGTAATGCCAAAAACAACTCCCGCATTTTCGTGAGCTCCGCAAGCTCGAACTTTTTTCGCTGGGGAAAAAGTAAGCTCCGTTCCTGCTGAAAAAGGTAAGTGCTCCGCGATACTTCGTTTATCGATTGATAAAATTGATTCCTAGTCGAGTAATGGCGTTTTGAAGCGGATATCAGAAAACCCCTTTCATTTGTGCATCGACCTCATGCTACTGAGGTTTCAGATAAATAGATGCAAAAAGAAGAATCAAAACGCAGTCCTGCTCAACTGTTTTCAAGTCCGAGAAGTTCAAGACATTGGCCAGGAAAAAACTGACAACAGATTGACCAGTAATTGCCGTTTATAAGCCCGTATAACCCAACAGAGATAACTTGGATTTCACTGCACAAACTCCGACCCGAACTTGAATAAAAGTCATGAATCATGAGCACAACCAATCAGATGACACTGGAAAAAGGGTTGAACTGAGTGAGTTATGGAGTTTCCTTTACGATTAATAAATTTGATGTTTTATGAGTAGAGCTTGCCGAAGCATGGTTTTTGTTTCAATTAAGAAGTTTTCAACTAGGAAATTTTTAGCTGGAGCGAGATTCACTCATTTACACTGAAAGTTATAGCTGGAAGAGCTTTCCTTATAGTCGAAAACGGATGAGATTTGGTAGGCAAAATTCGTATAATATTGTCGCAATTTAGGCCAATTGTGAGATAATTGTTGACATTGGTAAGTTCCATGCTAGTACCACAACAAGTTATTGAACACCCTCTAGTCGAGACAATTGTTATTTGGCACTCTAAGCTAGTTAGCTCAAAGCTTTTGCGAATACCTGCGACGTTTGAAGCCTTTTTTCTTCACACAGTTCCGAGAAGATCTCTAAGTTGCACCATTCTCATGTCTTGAAGGACAAAAGCACTGACTAACGTATCAGTTGGCCACTGCACACCATTGTAAGGGCCACGTAGGCAATCGAAATGCCTCTACGATTCTAAGTGCATGTCGGACGTGGGGCGCATCCCGAAACGGGGACCAGCTCCGAAAATCCTTACCCTTTCATTGGCTTGGATGTCGGAACAAGTTCAAGAAAAGAATGGTCCAGAGGGTCGCAATAAGAATCAGGTTTCCTGAGCCAATGTGCTGACAGGATCCATCATTTGCAACTTATTGAAACTTGTAAGAAAGCATTTTGTTGAAGCTGCAAGGATCCACTTTCAAGCACCTGTTACCCATTGTTTCCGGATTTTTCGTTGGTATTCGCAAACAACTTTTTAAACCCATGTCGTTGATCAATGCGGCAGTGTTGCGAGTGATGCCGACATCGCCAGAAGTCTTTGAATATTTTAATTTTTCGGTAATAGTGGCAAATATAATTTCTGACAGTAAAACAGCTGAGCAATGTTGCGTAATGACGCTTGCAAAACAANCAAAACAAGGAATGAATGGTGTTGAAGAAGTGTTTCTTGCAAATGACTCGGCACAGGTTCTCTTTTGACAAAGACATCAGAGTGAACAATAATATATTGCTTTTCAATGATTGAGAGGATCTCATTGAAGTGTTCAAGGGCATAGAGAATTGAGAACACACCCACATACCTTCACCTCTGGCTTGAAGATTCTCCTAATCTCCTTATTTCTCTTGATTTTTGCCCCATGGACGGAGAACAGCGATTGGGGCGAAATTTCCGAGAAGTTAAGACGGGTAGAAGCATATCGCGATTCACTGAGCAGTAGAAGGCGCTCCGTTCGTAAGCTATAAGTTAGTTATGTGTTGAGAATTTTGACGTTACCATCCCGGTTTTTTGAATGGGCCCCACATTCAACTTCAATAGAAAATGATAGGGCCGTTTGAATATGTATGTGGGGCCTACACAATCGCTCATGGTGGCCAGCAGATGAACTGGTCTGTGTTTTTATCTTCCCAGACGAGTCTGGAACCAATCAACGACCTCACAGGGACGGAAGGCTTTTTTGATCTGAGCAGGCCTTCGACTCATGCGTGTGTGATAGGGCATTACTTACAGCTTCATCACTTCCCCCTATGTCGATCCATCAAAATTATGAATAAAAGAATAAACTGTCGCTCGAAAAGATTCTAAATATCGAATTTATTTCAATAAAGAACCTTTTCTGCAGGGTCTCGTTTCCTGGACAAAAAGAGAAAAGATGAATAATCAGTAGAAGGTCGTTCGAAAAGATTCCAAAAAACCAAAGTGATCAATAAACCCGCTGCAACACATTTCAATCCTGCTTAGAGCAGTCGAAAAGG
>UZAF01020164.1:0-14882 GCA_900617895.1 Haemonchus placei | reverse complement strand
CACGGTTCGGTCTTCGAGTTTCAGCCAGTCCAATTACAGCAAATCTCACGTTCTTGACATTGGCTTCAAAATCCGCGAATTATTCGTCATTGTTTTTACTATCATTATTTAAAAAATTTTTATTAAAATATAAAAAAATAAAATAATTATTATTGAAAAAACAGCAGTTAATAAAACATCGAGTCAGAACATTATTATTACCATTATTGTTGATTATTTGTTATTAATGTTATTACCATTATTATCAATGCAAGATGTGTACAGCCAGGACAGCACAAGTGCGGGTTCGAGACCCGTCCGAGACCGAAATTTTGTTCATATTGAGTACTGCATCGAAATATAATAACAGCAGTAAACAAAACAACAGATCTACCGAAATCTTATTATTCCATATAAATCGATTTCAATGCAGCATTGTTTATGCTAGTGCTGAACATAACAGTTAATCATTTTATTGGAGCGCAAATTAATTTCATCGCAACATATTTACAAAAAGGAAAGAGATGTTCAGATACTTTGATATAAATGGAGATGGTGAGATTGATGAAGACGAATTCACAAAGGTTATGATGAGAGACGAAGCTGTCATGGAGAAGGCACAAACGAAAGAGAAAGGCAGAAAAAGAGATCCCGGAGTGGCTTGGATTCTTGATTTCAATAACGATGGCATTGTTAGCTACAAGGTATGGATTCTATTGAGATTAGGTAAAATTCGGAAAAATCGACACAACCTATTTGAAATGTTCCTCAGCTAATATAAATAATGACGTTATCGCCTGAATAATGACGAAATGTAGGTATTTTTCACAGCTTGAAGCTATCTTGACCCAGCCTCTCAAATAGTTTGGAGGAGTGGGGACTTGCTTAATCTGGTTTCCTTAGTCGCATTTATTCCAGTTCTTGCCGCCCACGTCGCTTCACACACACACACATACACACATACGCACACATACACACACATTCACAAATACATCATACACACATTTCCTTCTCTTCTTCGAATGCTTTTGGAACAAATATTTTCGAATGATTTCTTGAGCGGAAATTTTGGCAACAGATTTTAATGTGAGTGCTGACTTCGATGCAGTAACTGTTTAACCATTTCAATTTTCAGGAAATGGATGATGCGCCGGATCTCCTCGAAAAAGGTCCCACTCTATTGCCGGTCTTCAAGGATGAACTGTGATTTGTAGTCATGTGATTTAATATAATAATAACAATCGTAATAATAAATTTTTCAATTGATAATAATAGGAGTGCTTCTCGGAAGTTCTTCATCTAAATGTCGCTGGGGTGTCTAAAAATCATAGGCGCCAAAAATCAAAACTATTAAGGCAGAAAGTATATATAAACTTCCATTTCATTTATCGATAATCAAGGCGGCGGTGGTGCGATGGCAAGAGGGGACTATCACATATGCATGATCACGGTTTCGTATCCCGAACCGGTATCCGCCTAGACCAACAAGGTCTTTTATCCCTCCGAAGTCGGCTAATTGCTACAAAACTCATCTTGGAGGATAAAAACAGCGACTTGTACATCGGCTGGCCACCGCAAGTCATTATATAGGCTACATACGCGTTCATTACGCCATACTACTCTGAAAGGAAGACGAATTCGGGGCGCATCAATCGGCGCCAGAACACTTTATCTTTTACATTAATGACTAGTCGCATAAGTATGTATTCTTGCAGTTTGCATAGTTATCTAAGTGGCTGCTTTTATAGTCCGCCGGCAGGCGTACCGGCGTGCCAGCCGAGGCAGTGCTAGGGGGGGAGGAGGGAGGCAGACCGTCGGTCGACGCGGTCGCGTCGCGCCCAAGCCCCTTCGAAGGGGTGTAAACAAAGAGAGACAAGATCAAAAACCATTTATACAAGCTCGTGGTTGGAAGAGACGAACATACATCGTGAACTTTCGTCCAGTAGTGAAAATACAGAGGACGATCGAACAATATTGAGGACCAGGGTCAATTCAGGGCAAATCTGCAACAGGTACAAAGCCTGGTGTCACCAAGACTTTGAAAAAGTCCGCGAGTGGATCACTATCCCAAGTGGTTCACCAGAAGGATCGCTATCATGAACCGAAGTCTCGAGCTGCTCGCATCGAGGTTCCCGCACCCGAGCCACCTTGGAACTCAGGGAGTTTGGATGCCTTCACACCCCTGAGAGTATAAGTCACGCCGAGGAGGGGTGGGGGGAGCACAAAGGGATTAACCCATCCGAGGAAATGAAATGAACCTAAGGTGAAATGCTCGAGGAGTTGCAGGTAGTGCCCATTGTTATCAACTTGATCCCTCGTATTGGTTCCCTCGTATTGGCCATATTTTTTGTGAGTTAGTGAGTGGGTGAAAGACAAATCAGCTCGATGCGGGAAAAAGCGATTACAATGCAAATCTGACGAGTCCGTGTCATATATGGTCACTTGTTGATTATAAACTACAAAAATGAAAACGAACAAAAAAAGGTAAACATAAGAGCAAATCTAAACACTGACGCTCATGCTCCCGTGGAATGAATCATTGCTTTCGCCAACAGATTGTTTGTTAAACGGAATCCGATGGATCTGTCAAAGGAACCTTCTAAAAGTAACCATAATATTGGAAGGAGGTGAACATACCTCCGACAGTAGCTCTTCTTACGAACAGTATGCTAAAAAATCATTTTGTTGGATTTGTCGCTGATCGGAAGAAGAAACTCCTTTTTCCTTACGTGTTTGTGTTATTATCATGGCTATGAAGAGTAGCGCCGGGCAGAGATGGTGTAGTGGCCAGTGGAGCAATATCATGCACGCACGGCCTTAGGTTCGAAGACCGGATCAATATCCGCCTAGATCAATCAAGCCTTCCATCCCTCTGGGGACGGTCAATCGGTAAGAAACCCAGAACTAGCTAGGAACTCCAAAAAATGAAAATACAAGTATAAAAAATGAAATTACAAGTATCATTACTGAGTGTTTTTAGAAATGCTATGCATGGAATATTTGAATCTAATAAGTGACATTAATTACGATAGCGATACAAGGTAAAGTGCATGGAGTAATCGTGACGGGTTGTCTGGAAACGACAACTTGCCCTTTTTAATCCTTTGTTTTTGCGAATATTCATTGTTCGAATTGCATTTTCGTTCTGTAGTTTTACATTATTATGTATATACCATTAACAGTTGGTGTTCACAGCATTTTGTAATCCTTATTATAGTAAAGGCCAAATGTGTGGTGGATCAATTGATAGACATCTAAGACACCGTAACCTACAGTAACCCACAAGGCGACAAGTTGGTATCACTTTTATATAGGTGTGGGTGGTTGGCATTTCTTAGGATTTCATGAATCTCTTGAAATCTCAAATTCTATGAGGCTGCTGCCGACCTTCGATACATCACAAACCAATTTTTTCTGGCCCCACCCCATCCATCCATGGCATCAACATCCGCTGTCTGTTGTTAAACGAATGATTTCGATATCGTTTTCATCGTTGTCATGCACGAACACAGCTGAACTCACACACTGTTCCATCGATTTTCATCAAGCTCCAACTGTTCCCCTCTCCCTCCCCCTCACGTCAATTGCAACCACATCGACATCCTTATCAGCTTTACTTCTTTAGGAATGTCTTCCATAACTTGGTGGCTCATTCTCGCGTTTCTCTTTATTCACGTAATTATCGGTTCTAACGCCAGCTCAAGTTCTTCAGATGAAAGCGAAAGTTCAAAAGATAGCTCATCATCGGTGGGTTAACGGTGTCTTACAATTTGATGTAATATGATGTGATTGCTCGAGTTCTTTTTTGTTATGAGTTATTGCCTGGGATAAAATCCAATTTTTGACTCAATTTTTTAAAGGGTTCGAAAACAAAAAGTTCATCAGAAGATAGCGGAACTTCGGTAGAAAGTTCATTGGTGGGTTATGATCTTCTGAATACTCAAATCTACGAAAAATTAATGCTGACAGTCTTTTCTTCAGAGGCAGAAAGTTTCAAAGGAAAAACGCTCATCAGAAGAAAGCCATCCAAAGAGTCTGGATGGCAGTGCCCGTGATAACCAGAATGTTGTGCAGCCATCCGAAAAGACTAGCTCAATTTCACCATCTCCTGCTCCTTCAATAGCACCTGATCCTGATTCTCCAACCCCATCTACTCCAGGATCGGATCCCCAGACGTCTTCAACAACTACAGCTAAGCCCAAGAAGTCACTATCTGGTGCATCATTCTTCAGTGAGTTCTTTAATGTTGTCCAATAATCTTCGAATTTCTGCTTCATTCACTAGCACCCTAGCATGGGATACTCCTTGAGGAAGGCAGAGATATCTGGCTAGGAAGCCGATTGAAAGCTTTTACCAAGGAGTTCATAATTATCACAAGCAAAAAGCAAAAAGCGCCTTTGGTGTAAAGCCGTCGATCTCGTTGGTCAGGTTCTGAACGATTGGCCAATGAATGTTGTTGTTTATGTTGAGTATATGCCACGATTTAAAAGCATTTCATTAAGCTTGAAGACGTGCTGAGCAGGACGTTTTGATTTTTCCCATGAACATCTGGGGTACTAAACTATCCCATTCTTTCAAAGTGCGTAATTACATAAACGGCATCTGTAGCACTTCCCGAACGTTAATCATTCATTGGTTGACTGTTATGAGGCATGTTCTTACTGATCACTATCGCTTGGGAAGTATCATAGACCTCCTTGCCGTAAGGTTAGGATTTGCATTCCCACGGGTTGATTTCGTGGATGCCATGTGCTTGCCTGCGACCGTAGGATTTCAGGTGCTGAGTTTGTCACCACAAAAATCCCAGGCAATTCCGATCCTTTTGAAATGCTTGAAGATCTCAAAAAATTAACGAGCTAAGGACAAAACTTCGGCCTCGGACAGGAATCGAACCCGTACTTGTGCTATCCGGGCCCCTCTTATTCCCTAGTCTACCGAGACCCCGCTTGAAGCTGCTTGAAGATCGTTCGCCTAATGGCCCTAAATGATTCGCTTTGACTACAAAGCAATCGAAGCTGAGCTGAATATTACTCAATAAAGCTTTGCCCAAATTTGCCTATTCCACTATAAAGGATGAAAGGATAAAGTTCTTGGCATTAATTATTCCCGTCTGAGGAATGCGCCCTCGCACTCGACTTCCATTCAGAATCGTAGTGGCGTAATGAGTGCGTATGTGGCCTATACAATGACTTGCGGTGGCCAGCCGATGTANATGGAAGGCTTGGTTGGCCTAGGCGGGCATCGATCCGGGATTCGAACCCCTGACCGTGCGTATGATATAGTGCGCCTTTTGCCACTACACCACCTCCGCCCAAAATAGCTTAAGGTCCAGAAAAGCAGTTTTTTTCAAACGATGGAGATTCGGGCGACTTGCCAAAATCGCTTACAAGTTGTTTCAGCTATTTTTTAGCTAGGAAGATTTCAGAAGCAGCTCTGAGGATTATTACCACAACATGAAAAGTTCCCTTTCAGATGGTGAGACTTTCAGTACCCTGAAAGATCCAGTAAGAAATACAAAACCAATCATTAGATAGCATATGATCTACGGGAGTGGCAGGAAGAATGCATCGAAATTTGGTGTGCTCCCGTTCCGGTTGATTAATGGCATCGATGAAAGTATTTGCGAAGCAATGTTTAACGGGATCGTTCAAAGCCAGAAGGCTTGAGCCCCTATTCTTTTTCATGTATGAATTTAGTTTCATGGACAGAGGTGGTCTTGTGGCAATAGGCGCACTTCGTACACGGGTTCGAATCCCGGATCGATGCCCGCTCAGGCCAACCAAGCCTACCATCTTTCCGAGGCCGGTTAATTGGTTCCAAACTCGTCTGGGAGGATAAAAGCGCTGTCTTGTACACTGAGTGGCCACCGCAAGTCATTGTATAGGCCACACATGCATTCAATACGCCACTACGATTCTGAATGGAAGTCCACCCTCAGACGGAATTTCTCAACGGCCCAAGACTTTAACCTTTTACCTTTAATCTTTATTTCAATTTTTATTGCTATATTACTCGAAGATCTGTAAAACTCGACAATTTCAAAAATTGATTTTGCAGAAACACTCTGAGGTGATTATCGAAATGTTCTTCTTTCAGTTGGCTTTGCGGTAGGGATCATGGTGATCGGAATGATAGTCGCAGCTGTCCGCTTCTGGATGCATCGTCGAGCTGAGCGTAGGATACCGTATACGATCTACTGATTTCCAAGCTGATTCATTCATTCTCTTCTTTTACTAGCAATTATTCTCGACAAAATCCCGAAAGAACTTTTTTTTTTCAAAATCAACCTAAGCGAACCACTTTTGACGATATTATCAGTATTACCTTGTTGTTCCCTCTATCATTCGAGCTTAGTTGATTTCACGTCTTTCCTCAAACAAATCCTTAGACGCCTTGATTTTCTTTTTTAAGCTTCTACAGAAGCTACTGAATGAATCTATCGCACGACCGTTTTTAGTTACTATAGTAACCGTATAATCCGATCAAAATTTTGAGCACCGTTCCCTTTCATCCCCGAGAAATCAAATGTACAGCAGCTTAACTCTAACTTTTCTTTAGCAAATTGTTGAATGCAACGAGATACTTCCCTTCATTGTGTAAACATTTCTGCCAAATGAGACTGTTGGATGGAACATTGTTATATTTCGAAAACTATTCCCCCTCTTCATAGACCTGTAGGGGATTCAGAACCTTGACTTAAAACCTGCTCGATCGAGTTCCTTCATCCCAGAATATGGCCTTTGAAGTCGGATCCCGGGAGCGATAATGAGAATCAGACAACTTAAATAGGACAACTTTCCTACTGAGCAAGCTCTAGTCCTTTCCGACTGACCGAAATTTAGCAGTAGAGGTATGGGATGGGCTTGATTAGCGCCCCAAGACTTTATCCTTTATCCTTTATCTCATTTAACCGACTAGAAATCCACGAAATTCCTTGCCTTTACATCCTGACGAAGCAACATCAAATATGCAGTAAGCTATTTCTGTAACCAGCATTTGATAATGAAAGAGTTCTTAGTTGAAGTATTTCGCAGATTTCTTTTGCACATCTCTGTTTTGTATATTTTTGTTCCATCTGAAGGTCAGTTCTCTGAATTAAGTGCTGGTCGAAAGACAGATGGACGAGTTTTTGTGGGGAATCTTTTAAGCGGATCAGAATTACGGCACGAAAATCGAACAGTGAATGGAGTCAATCTCTTTATAGAGCACATGAGCACCATCTGTCGTGTATTTAGAAAATGCTATTGTTACTCGAGAATCACGTTCACACTCAATATATTTATAACAATTTCTTACTTAAAGGCACAGTTCACGATAATTCTGGGTAATCCAGATTATGATGAAAAATGGAAGACAAGATCGAAACTAGTGCGACTGAGGTGAAGAAACTGTGTGCATCGGTGTTTCCAAAGTGAAAAAAAGGCTTCGAAAAACCGTCAAAAAGGGGGCTGGACGAGAATGAAACTAGAAAAATGAAGAAGAGTAGGGCGTCCGGATGAGCTGAACAGTGTGTTTCACTGCGCGCGTGTGGGTCCTGGTGCGATTAACAGACAATGGTAAGCAAAAATTCATACACTTGTAAGCATAAATAAACAAGTAACCCTAGTAACAGCAATGTAGCTCACCTTGTTCAGCCTCTAGGAGTAGGAAATTAAATAAGGGATCGCGGCAGCAAAAAGAAAAACAGAGGAAAAAAGATTGGGAGAAAAACATTCCCTAAGCGCCGAGATTGTGGGAGCGAGAAGGTCCCTTCTACGCCCCATGGGGGGCGTTGAGTATTCCTAAAGGAAGATCTCAGTAACCTTCTTTATCGTGAACCGTGCCTTTAAAATATGGTTGGCCGTTGTGAAATTGACTCTAAGAAAGTTGGATATCGAAAATAACAAGTCGGAAATCTTCGCCAAGAAGAGATTCAGCCAAAATTTTGTTCACCGAGATTGCGGATGTATCCAGCACAAACATGACAACTGTAGATTTCAGGGCTACATCCAACTTTTGGTAACTTTGCCGATAATCCTACTCGACATCGGAATTCAGGAACTACTTTCGCGAGATCGCCCAAAGGCCGGATTGTGAGAATCGTTGTGAAAGCCGTATTCGGGAGAATTTGATCCGTGAACCATGCTTGTGAATGTGCACCACTTGATTCTACACGTTCCGTCATCCCTCTCAGCAAGTTTAGAGAATGAGACGTCTTAGGAGTAGACACCGCTAGGACCCACTTAGCACCGAGAAAAGTGTATTTAACTGGAGATGAACCTTTCTAAAGGCTCAGCTCTCAATTAGTTTAAAGGCACAGTCCATGATGAAAACGGCTTATAAGATATCCCACTAGGATGGGTCTGTGCCCCTTCGTGTACCATATATAGCGCTGTCATGTCGGCAAACAGCCTAGATTGGGCGTCATAAAAGCAAAGAGATCTCTGTGGATCTCCGGACGAGTTACAAGCTGCACCAATAGCGAGAGAACTCATGTACGAAGTTCAAACAACAGTTTCATGACCTATAGCGACAGTGAAAGGCAGTTCTGAAGCGACTTGATGTAGTCAGCTTTTTGCACAATTACAACGACTGACATCTCGTACGAATACCCTTTCCATGTCATTTCCCGTCAAGTAAACTCGTACAATTCTATCGTCACTTCTCTGCAATACTTTTAAGAGCCTTATTTTTCGCGAAATCGGCAAATTTTCTCGCTCTTCACGCACCGATGCACAATTTCTTACCAATACTTCTGGCGTTCCACTAAAAATCAAAATTAACGTGAACTGTCCCCTTAACTTCATTAGTGGTACTTTTTCATTTATTAGAGGTATCTCATACAATGGGGCATCACAGATTACAGTAACAGTCAAGGCAATCACAATACACTATACAAATGTACACGCGGTCTAGAGTTTGGAGGTAGTCATGAACGGCTGACCAGCATATCCGCAAACTTCGGCCACCACTTCAGCCGGGGTCATCTGTGCAAGTCGAGAAACTGGCAGAAGCGGTGTGATGTCGAAGGGAGGCATCTTCTGAAGCACACTCATTGCCGTCAGGATGCACATCAATGCAGTCACCCCATACGTGTGTGCTTCTTCGAACTGAAACAAAGCATTATAAGGGGCTCAGGTGTAACTGGTATATAGCAGAGCTTTTCAAAATGTTGAAATGCTTTCTTTAGGTCGGTCGTTTTGTCGAGGCTGTGGATAGATTAGGGCTTAGTGGCCCCACTACTACCACCACGTATAGTCCAGAGAAAGGATCCTAGGTTGGCCCTACCAAACTTCCCAACCTCCGGATCTTGTTTGATCGGTACCAGACCCATCCTCAAGGATAAGCGCTGACTTTATTGATGGCTGACTCTTGCAAATAACTGTTTACGAGTGATCCTGGAGCCGAAATTCAGGGCAGGATCGAAATTCGCCAAAATGTAACATTAAGAAACATTTAGGGCTATTTTAAAGCAAAACTTTTCTCATTTCTCTTCATGTAAAATGACCGTACTCAAAACCGGTTGGAAAAGGATCATTATTTCATCCCGCAGAATTCCTTTTCACCAAAAACGATTTTTGACTTCACTATGACAGAGGGGCACCAGAAGATAGCAGAGACCTTTATTAACAATATGACATGTGGAGTGGTACAGGCACGTTGGACATTTCCACCTCGACAGTTGGGCGCTGTGAATGGGCTCTTCATGGCAAAGAAGAGTATGAACCCTCACCAGAACCACAGAACTACTCATTTTCAATTGGTCAATCGCAAAATTGATTCGGAAAATCGAGACAAATTATTTGTACTGTCCACGTAGCGGAGTCCACAATCCCCTTCAGCGAGTTTAGGAAAAAGTCCTCACATGAACCTTTGTTTCGTGTTAACGAAACTTACACTTCATTATTTCCCTTGCTCCGCTCCGTCCGTTCTCCTTCTTCCTGTGGAGAGTTTCTTATCCAGCTAGTTCCCTATCAAATCGGCAATGAACGAAAGTCGTACTCAAGTAGGTCTTCTCTCCGGTTGCATACATGTAGGGATGAGGAACCTAGTATAGTAATTCTGGGTCTGGAGGCAGCCCCCCCCCCCCCCCCCCCCCCNCCCCCTCCCTTCTGTTCGGGGAAAGTTTTCGATTAGGAACATCAAGATTTCAGAGGGTTTCAAACTACAATCTGCGCAAAGACAATTTGTCGTAGGAATCATTACGATGTGAAGCCCATTCAGGACATCTGCGCTGGATCTTCAAAGCTAATAAAAAACAATTCAATGTCTTCAAAGTATCACAAAACCTCAAAAATGTTACAGCATTCGTACACCCATAATGTGGAATTCGTCAGACATTTGTCGTATCATGACATAATAAATGACCACACAGTCACCCGTAACTACTGTCTATAGTGCCAAATTTCAGCTATCTATCGATTCTGACGGACGAGTACTCACCTATGCCCACTACCATACTCCTGATTCTGATAGGATCGAATTCCGACCTTACTTTTCACCTACTCTCCGATTATTACTTGTCAATGCAACATCGAAAATCTACTCGCAGGCTAACCAAGCTCCCATGCTTCCGAAATCGTTTGATTGGTACCAGACCCGTTGAGAATGTAAAGAACCTGACTTCGGCTCGCCACTGACAACCATAGTATAGGCCTACACACAATCATAACCCCATTACTTTTCTGAATGGAAGTCGATGACGGGGGTTCATTCCAAAAACACGGCTAATGAACACCATAGACTTCTTTAATTCTGTACTTTCAAACAATTTTAGGCTGAAACGGCCCTAAAGAGCTGTGTGCGATTGTGTAGGCATAAAGCGACACGAAGAAATCTATTAGTAAGCGTGGTTTCCTGAACTCCACCTCTAGTATGGCACAGACCGACGATGAGGGCTCATATAATCTCTTGTAGAAGACGTGGGACAGATGAAGAGCTTTTCAGCCGAGAGAATCCGTGAGGGTTGTCTTTAACTGCTTACATGATAGAGGAGCCGCATGCTTTACCGATCACCCTTCTTCGAACAACTTGCGGAACTCTCTCCATGTTGCAACAAATCTGGCAGGGGATTAACTCAAAGGTTTTTCAAAGTAAAAACTATTCGATGATGTCAGTCCCAATTGAAAAGGTTCAGCGATTGGGACCCGTCCAATGCCTCTCACATTCCTGCCCCCCCCTCTCCTCCAATCCCTACCTTTCCTATGAGCTTTGTCCCTTCAAGTGAGCCAACAAAAATCGAATAAAATCTTTGCCGAGAAACACTCAACTGAGCAAAGGGATATATTATACATATATGTATCTGTATACGTATAGCAATAACCTGGGAAGGTAGGAAGAAGAGGGAGGGATGTGATAGGTTAGCAAAGTAACCTACGGGTTGAAGCGGTTACATATTGGGAGTCTAAAGTAGCTCAAACACAAAAAACTCCCAGAGTTGTTTATTTTGCTATCCAACACCATTCCTCTACTTTTCCCGCATGGGAGACTACTTCACCTTTCTCAAATGCTCGAGGTAAAGTACATGTTCCCTAATGAACGTCTCTCCTTCTGGTGTGGGTCCCAGATGACGAGCCTGAGAATCCCAGACTCATTCTGAAACAGAGGGGTACGGCTGCTTTCAACATAAACAAATCGTAGTCCATATGTTCACATTCATAGAAGAAAAAACTTCGCCGTCACCCTTTTTTCTACACTGAACACTGCTTTCATGGGGCTTTGAACGTTTACAAGAAATCGCATTCACACAACAGCTGCACTTCATCAGTTCCTAACTATGCAAGAATGAGCCAGAAAAGAGTAGCACTTGTTCTCGCACCATGAACGAGCATTCATCGGAGTCCTCCAGCAGCAGAACATCCCCCAAACGCTATGGTATGTGATACAGGAACTCATTCTGATCTTCGTCGACTGAACTGTCTAGCTACATCTTTAGAGCAGCTGAGGGCAATTAGTACGAACCATTTATGGCAAATGTTGCGTAGCGATGCAGCTGCGCCATAAAAAGCTAGGCGAAAGGATTCGCCGAAGATTTCCCTTGGATAAATCAAAAGAATACTCAAAAGAATAAAAGATATAGTCTCTGGGCGTTGATCTCTCCCATCTTAGGTATGCGCCACCTCATTCGACTTCCTTTCAGAATCGTAGTGGGGTATTGAATGCGTATGTGGCCTATACCATGGCTTGCTGAGGAAAGCCGTTGTATAAGTCAGTGCTTTTGTCCTCCTAGACAAGTCTGGTACCGATTAACCGACAGCGGAGGGTGGAAAGCTTGGTTGGTCTAAGCGGATATAGTTACAGGACTCGAACCCGTGCGTCTGGGATAGTTCGCTAATTGTTCTCAGAGCATCTTCACCCTCGAAAGAACACACAGTTTCATGGAGTATAAGGTTTAAGTAAAGAATATTCGGTGGAAATGTAGTTGGGGGGGGGGAGAACCCATCCAAAGGCTAGTATATCAAGAAATGAACTCAATGAAACGTGTTATGCCGTGTTATATCACGGACATGCCAGTTTTTAAATGAGGGCTTTCGAAGGGAAGGAGCACCGCGGTGGGCAAGCTTTCTTCCCTTTTTTTTGCAGGAGGTAATCATCCCAGCCACCCAGGTGCTCCTACCCTACTTAGGCTTATTTGGGAAACTAAATTTCTTTAGCCTAAACCACATAAAAGAGCTAAGGTGGTCGGTTCCCATCATCCTCTACGCATCCGATACAGTGCTAATATAACAAGGACTAACACGTTAGATTGAGTTCATTTCTTGATATACTGACCTTCGGATGGGTCTCCCCCCCAACTACATTTTCGCCGAATATTCTTCACAACCTTCTGCTGCATTCAATACTGGCCCCCCAACCTATCAATAAGAAGGTCAGGAGTACGCCCAATTAGGAAAGCCACTAAGCCAAATTAGAACAAGCTTATAACCCTCGACTTTTCTCATTTGCTTCCTTATTTCAGATTTCTGTTCGTAAAACAGAGCTCTAGTATCCCAACCTCAGGATTCCAATCTGCGGTAGGTTCTACCCAAACAAAGAAGAATTAGATTTTGCGCGGCGTGGTCTAGGCCAGCTCGTCAGAGTGGAATTTCGGAGGAAATCCCGTCTAATGAGGCTATTTCCGCGATGGGTAAACCAGATTTAGGAGCTGAACCTCCGTAATTTTCCTTTGTAAAATTGTTCGAAGCTCAGAGTGGCTTGCTCAACGGCTATGGTATAGCCTTAGAACGCATTTTAATGGAACTCACCGCAAAGCTGTGCACTGTGTATTTGCTGTCAATAACATAGGACATGTGCAGAGAATCGTCGAGAAAACGTTCCAGTGGCATCCAGAACGTGTCCTGCACTTCATCAACGTTCAATCGGGGAAAGAAAGGACGCCTGAAAAAAGGAAACTGAAAATTTCTATTGCCTGGAGAAATTCGAATAAGTTCTATGGCCTGGGGAACAAGCCTCCTGCCTGTCTTAATGGAAACGTTTTTCAAGGATGTTTTTGATGACTAAGTCCGTCTTTGGATCCTACGAAAACTTGTTTCCGTATTTATAAACCCCATCTCCATCCTATACTGTCCCTTAACTTCTCCCATGTACTTTTTTCCCTTTCTTGTTTTTTTCCCCCATTTCCCTACGATACCCCAGCCCTCGAATGTGGCCTACCTCAGCCCTATGGCTGACCAACTCACCTTAACAAGGCAACTGTCGGATGTATAAGAACTCCAAATCGTGAACCAAGCGACGGTAAACTGCCTAGCAGGATGAAGTCATCCCGTTGAAGGCCAACCTCCTAAATATAAAAGCTTTTAATAGTGAAAAGTGAAGGCTACGCATTAATAGTGTTCGGACTCTTTTCAATACTATCATTACCCTTTTGCAAGAAGAATTATAGAGGCAGATAGCAGAACTCTTACTCCTTACTTTGTTATGTTTTGAAACATCTCGAAAAACAAATTAGAAGAAACTCAAGAATTTCAAGCTGTTTCCTCGCATTTTTTGTTTTGTAGATTGAATGAAATTAAAAGTTCTATCAATAGTGCTTGCTCAACTGTTATTAATTGACACTTTACAATTAATTTGTCCGAGTAAATTAATCCCACGAGAACACAGGGTCATTATTTATGTTTTAAAGAGAAAAGGCCGGATTCGTATGAAGGAAAGGAGGATAAGGAGCGGTGAGCAGAACAAAGGACAAACAAGACGAATAGAAAAAAAATAAAGAAGAAATGAGAAGAAAAAAGGGGTTAAAGAAGAATAATATTGAATAAATAACTTAAACTGGCCATAGAGCATGATCAATAGGCTTCGATTCCCTTGTAAGCTACAAAAACAGTTGGAATTTCCAACTTGATAGAGTAGCTTGATGCTGTACAAACTCATCCATTCATTACTCGGAGCCTTCGAACCTTGAGAAAACCAGTACCTACCCAGCGACTTTTCCTTCTCCCTACCACGACCTATACGACTTCTTAGCACATTGACCGCTCGTTAACCTTCCCTATCGGAGTAAAACTCATGAAGGGCAATACACCTCATTTTTCGGCTGCCCTTCACAAATCGTTCGGTACAAATCATAGTTTTACTACAGCCAGTCTGTTATTCGAAAGAACCTCATACATGAACGAATCGGAACTATAGGTTCTATGGCCCTTTATTCGTAGTAGCTACTAGTTTTTCCCACTTCAATCATACCGAATGTTTTGTCGTCGATGATAATCCATTCGGCGTGTAGAACTCGTTGCCGAAACAATTGCGAGTGAACCAATCCGATCGACTGGCCATTCAAATAGTCACTCAAACAACTCACCGACAGCCCATACCACAGCGGACACGCCATGTCATCTGCCCTCGAACAGTCATCGTACAGTCCGTGACTAATTAATGTGGATACTGACCCATGGGACCATCTGTGTACATAAAAGTCCACCTGGTGC
>UZAF01020163.1:0-19444 GCA_900617895.1 Haemonchus placei | reverse complement strand
AATCTTTGACTCCAAAATTTCTGTAACAGTGATTAACATTTCTCGTATTTAATCCCTTTTTTAAAGTTTTGAAGTCTTCGGACGTTGACCAATCCCGTCTAAGGGATGCACCCCGCATTCAGAATCGTAGGGCGTAATGAGGCGTATGTGGCCTTTAAAATGGTTTACGGTGGCCAGCCGATGTACAGGTCAGTGCTTCAACTTTGCATTAATGTTATATGACTTTTTAAAACCTGCTGCCGAGATGTTAAATAAGTTCTTATCAACTTACGTTTCGGCGCAATCGCCTTCTTCAGAGCCTCTAGGAAAAACCGACCAAACGACCGGGTGTTCCTAGAGGCTCTGAAGAAGGCGATTACGCCGAAACGTAAGTTGATAAGAACTTATTCAACATCTTGGCATCAGGTTTTAAAAAGTCATATTCATATTAATGCAAAGCTATGCCAAGTTTCATCGAGAGTCGAACATAAGTGCTTCAACTTCCCAGACGAGTTTGGTACCACTTAACCAACTCCGCAGAATGGAAAGTTTAGTTTGACAAGGCGGATATCGGTCCGGGATTCGGACCCTTGACCATGACGTGTGTGATAGTGCGCCACTGGCTGCTGCTACCTTTGATACCTGAGTAAAGAAATTAGGTAGGAAGCCCTTCTCACTTACCTTTACACATCTGCCCCATTGCGCAGATGTTAATGTGACTGTTGATTCAGGCACCTGCCGATTGCTCAAGAAGAAACTTCTTCCACATCTGTCGTCTCTCGACTTCAAGTTTGTGAAAGTTGTGATATGTACAGATACTACCTGACGTCCGCTTGACAGGTCCATAGTTTTGCAAAATTCTTTTTCTAATGAAGTCGCTTACGCTTAATGTGTTTATTTGGAAGAATTATTGACAAAAATCCGTTACTTATGTATCAAAGCTCTTCACAGTGCAATAGAAATATCCAAAAGTTATGAACGGCCGTGGTTATTACATCGAGACTTTCGGGAAGGTTGTTGGCTTAGGAGAGAAAATTTGTCTGGAGAAGTATGCAACTACATTGAAGGGAACCAAGTTGACTAAGTTGATTGTGAAACTCCTGCTGAGTGATGACTGTAGTTCAACTGATTAGCGTCGGCTGTCAGAGACAACCCTTACTTCAGACATTTGGGACGCGGTGCTGCTTACTCCCGAAGTTGCGCCACATGACTGGAGGAATTTGACAACCTGTAATAGGCAGTTCGTCGAATATCAAGGCATTCCTGAAGTCGTCTTAGGGAACACTCACTTCTGTCATTGTGGCTCTACTCGCTGGATTTTTCGCGAACACCCTTTCGACGAAATACTTTCTCACTCGATCTGGTGTGCATTTTGGGAAGGTCACACACCTGCCTTCGATAACCTGGAAGCAGCATCAGTTTTCTGTTTTGCAGCTCAGACCTGTGTATTTCGGATGACAAACCGCCACTTTGACTTCTGCATTTGTTTGACCATCCCATGGTTCAGCGCCATCTGCAAAGATCTCGTAGACCATCACTCCAAAGCTGAACACGTCCGTCTTCAGCGAGAATACGAATGTTGTGATGGTTTCGGGTGCAAGCCACTTTATGGGTAGCTTCATTGCAGTTTTCAGCTTATACTGCACTCCCAGTCGCGATAATCCAAAATCGCTAATTTTCACCTGAAATTAGGAAATCATGATTTGCATCTCCAAATTCCATTAAGCTGAGGATTTCCCATCGATACCAGCCTTTTCAAAGTAACAATCCACAAAAATAGAATCTAAACTCTAAAACACTAAACTAAACAAAAATCTACATACTACTCGATCATTGGTGATTAGGCAATTTCTTGCTGCTAAATCCCGATGCATGCATTGGTTATTGTGCAGGTATTCCACACCCAGACCAGCTCCAAGGCACATATTTAATTTGTCTTTCACCTCCACTTTATTGGCGTTTTCCTTCAGAAACGTATTCAACGCCCCGCCTGAATGCAGAAATAGGATGAATCAGCGCTGAAAATATGGTTCACAAAAACTGTTTTTCTACAGGAAAACGCAATATATTTCTTTCAATATTTTTAACGCGAACATCCACTACAAAGCTATATTGGTCTAATAGGCGGCTCCCATACTTTCAGCCGTGGAAACGCTGATGTGAAAGTAGACATCAAAGAGAGGAACGACAGGAGAGGATTCGGTTTGGGTCGTAAAAACTGATTTCTGATCAAAAGTTTCATTACTTCCCATGAAATAAAATTGTTGCTGACTGGCCCGCCAAGAAAATATTTGAGTTCATCACGTTCTCTTGCCAGGCTATTTATTGTTAGTACTACGCTCAAACCATGAAAAATGTATTTTCTTGAACCATTAACAATAGATCAGTGGTCGTTCCTTGTGTGCACTCTTAAGCTACGTAAACTATCACGTTACAGTTCCTCCGAATGTTCAAAGCATATGACGACTAGTGTGACCGCGTCTATCAGAAAGAATGAAACACATTCGGGTTCACCTTTGACAAGTTCAAGAATGATGTAGAGTGGTTGTTCGTCAACTGCTACTCCGTAGATGCGAACAACATTTCTGTGCTGCAATGCTTTAAAATAGAACGTAGATTCCCGACAACTGAGAATGTAATTGTTTACCCTGAAGTTCCTCATCAGTCTTGCCTCCTTCATCATTTCTTTGATCTTCGCCTTCCCAATATCCGAGCACCCTTTCGTCTACAATAACAGAAAAATACGCACCATAACATGATTTTTAGGTCTCCCTTCCTGGCTAGTTTGCAAAAGAAGTGACTGTTTTCATCATTCAACACGAAAGTGAAAGGATGAGGTCTTTGGGCACTAATCAATCCCGTCAGGATGCGCCTACACATTTAACTTCTTTCGGAATCCTTCTGCATATTGAATGCGTTCATGCCCTATACTATATTGACTCCCTGTGGCCATCCAATATACAACCCAGTATTTTTACCTTCCCAAAAGAGACCGGTACCAATTGACCAACCCCGGAAGGATGGAAGGCTTGATTCGCCCAGGCTGGGCCTATATACGGGGTTCGAACCCGTGGCCATGTACCTAGTTGCATGGTCACGGGTTCGAAGCCTTTTGTATTGCCAGCCATTACATTACCGTCACTTGCCACTACACCATCTGCATTTGACATCACCTGTCTTGTCGCCTGTCGTCCGTTCATCGTCGATTTCTTTGAGCGGGCGCCAGTAAACTCTCCATCCGTCCCTCTCACGAGCTAGAGTAGTGCAGTGAAACATCCTTACTTCAGGGATACGAGGTTCAGCACTCCTTTCATTCAGAGCTTCCGTTAAGAAATCTGACCATCTCGTTGGCGCCTGTCCTGGTGTTCGCTTGACGTCCCGAGGGATCTACTCCGTAACCGCCCTGGTCCAACCGCCATCACTATATCGCATGACGTCTTGGCGTGATCAACGGCATCCCTCATCTTCGTTCGATGCCGGAGCTCCGAACTCCGGATTCTCTTCTGCACTTGCGTGTACAGGGAAATTCCGAGCATCGTCCTTAACAAAGCGCGTTGAGCAACGCTGACAGCATGTTCATCCTGCTTTCGTAGAGTCCAAGTCTCTGAGGCGTACGTCAAAGCAGGAAGAACAGCAGTGTCGAAAAGGTGAGCGCAAAGCCGGATGTTCTTTGTCTTTTTCACTACTCCCTCGATATTCTTAAATGCTCCCCAATGGCGCGTTTCCTTCTGCACAGCTCCGGGGCTAGGTCGTTCATCATGCTGACTTCCCGACCCAGCATAGCTCGAGCACTCAGAGATATTCGTTCCGCTTAGCGTAAAGAGAGCATCAGGTACCAATCCGTTCCACATGAACATCGTCTTCATTGAGTTCAGTCACAAGCCGATCTTTTTACAAGCACTTCAAACACGGCCAGCATTCTTTCCGCCTACTCGATGTTCGGTGTTGTAAGCACGATGTCGTTTGCAAAGCGGAGATCATGTAAGTAGCGGCCATAGACCTTCACTCCCATGCCTTCCCATTCTATTTGACAAGTGATGTTCTCGAGAGCGGCACTGAAATGTTTGTGCGAAATGGCTCCCTTGTCGAACCCCCCCCCCCCCCCCCCCNCCCCCCCCCCCCCCCCCCGCCCTCGCGAGATACTGGTAGTGAAATTGTTGGGAGCTAACGAAGCACCCCTATATACTAAGTAGGAACACCTGGTTGCCCAGGGCTTCGATCACCGCTTCTTTCTTGACGGTATCAAGGGCCTTCCTCAAATCGATGAACGTGAGACATAACGGCATTTTATACTCTCGTGATTCTTCAACGAGTCTTGTAGGAGGGTGGATAAGATCAAAAATACTGAATCCTCTCCGAAACCCTTCTTGTTCGCATGGCTGTCCTTCATCTAATATTCCGCCAATCCTGTTCAGGACGATGCATGTGAAAAGCATGTAGATTACAAGCAGCATGCAGATTGGGCGATCAATGCCGATATCGTCGGAATCCTTATTTTTGTACAGCAGCATAGTATTGCTAGTTTCCCCCGGCGAGAAAACTATGCACTCCGACAGGTACCGCGTTAAAAACCTATCCAGAGCTCTGACGATAAGTGGTGGAAGACTCCTCAGATGTTCTGGTTTAATCCTATCGGGAGCGGGCGCCCTATCATTCGTCATCGACGTGACGGCATGCCGAATTTTGGAATGAAAAACAGAATGAGCGATATGTTCGTCTTGCCTGAGATGGTAGGTATGGTAGGTAAGCAGGAGGTATGAGTAACTGTTGAAGAGATCCGTGTAGAAGTCGTAGGTGACCTTCGCCATTGCTCTTCGAAATGCAATAACTGTTCCGTCAAGATGACGAACTGAATCATCCCGGTATTGTGATTGACAAGGTTCCGCCGGGCTTTGCAAATTCTCCTTTCTTCGCCCATAACTGCTGCTCATCTCTCTTCCAGGTCTTCCTTTATCACTTCTCTACATAGCTTCGAAAGTTTGGGCGTTTGTTGATGATTGCCTGCAGCTCGCTCGATTCCACGCTGGCGTACCAGCTCGAGAGTTTTCAAAGAAAGTCGTCTCTTGGCTACTTGCAAATCTATGCTTTTCTAGCGCTATGGTGAAGATGTTCGAAAAACCGGTTTGAGCCTTCATCGATGTTGTCGATAACGAAATCTTCCCATTCACTCGCAAGGGAGACGAAGTGGTCCCAGTTGGTGGAGGTCTGGGAACTTTGTTTCCTGAACTTCATAGCTCTCTCCCCACGCACTGTGAAGCAGAATCTAGAGTGGAGGAAACGATGGTCTGATCCCGTGAATAACCTTGAAACAACAGCGACGTCACCCCGGCAAAATCTCCGACTGAAGATGGTGCGGTCTTATTTCATTTTGGAACTATCCACTATGTGACTCCCATGGCCATAGCAAATGAGAGAGCTTGTAGAACTGGGAGTTACCATGGATGGTGTGGGTTGAGATAATCAACTCAGACAGCTTTTCACCCTGCTCATTCCACTCCATTCCGTGAATCCCTATGTGGAGCTCATCTCACGCTCTTCTGGGGCCAATCATGGCGTTGAAATCACCGACGATGACCTTGGAGAAAGAATTCTCTGTAGAGCCTCTCCAGATTCACATAAAAGGGTTCCAACTCCTGTTTTTCGTAGATTGATGTTGGTGCGTAGGCAGCGAAGATTGCCAGAGCTGGGGTTGAGCTACGTCTGCTCAATCGCGAACGTCCGATTCGGGTTGTTAAGCTTTCGTACAAATCGATGTTCACGGCCAAGGTATTCACGTATTGACAAGGACACCTGCGCCGCCGAACCCCCTGTTGTCGCATGTTTCAAGACACAGTTCTTCTCCAGCGTTAAGTCCGGCGTGCAGCGGGAGATGCTCTCTCGTCTGGGTCAGTTTGATGACGTCGTACCTGATCGTCTTAGGTTGCATCTGCATCTTCTATACACGCTTCCGATGCAAGCGTCCGTGCGCTGAAAGCACAGATCGCCATCGTAGTCCTTTTCCTTTTGGGCGGTCAACTTTGGCCCTGAGATTTTAGCAGCCTCTCCCAAGCGGTCCTAGCCAACGCTGCCGTATTGTTGACTCCCTCAGGCTCAGGGGTATGCGGCTCATTTGTTTTACTGTTTTTGGCAAGTGGATATAAAACGTGTAGCTTGCGAGGCTCTGACGTGGGCTGGGTTAATTCCGGGTTTCAGTCAGGCTATCTCGAAGTGGACGAGGGGCTTTGCTCTCGAAGGCGGTCTCGAAACGCCTTCAAGTTATGTCCCAGTCGCTCGAATGCAAGCTTTTACAAGAATGCATGGGTATCCCGCCAGAAATAGAAGGTATTTGGAACAGCACAGCAGAATCAGGAGCCCACCCTTGATCAACCTCCATTTGACATTTTTTGTTTATTTAGTCATTTGTTTATACGCTACATAAGGTAGAAGTGAGAAATAAAGAACAACACGCTAAAAAACCTCACACCACTATATGAAACTCAGCAATTCCCCTTTACAAGTCGCTCAAAGTGCACATTTGCAGGGGAGAGAAGTACTACTTGCGATTTCAAAAATGTGAATGTAGAGCCTGATTTACAGTTGAAACGGTGGAGCTTCAAATTGGTTTGAGGCATTGCGTATGAAATTTTCACAGAGCTGCCTATAGTCCTTGAAACATTTCTAGAGAAGAATCCAGCCCGTTATGCTCCTATGTGCTCTGTTGTTCTTGCCCTACGCCTCATATATCTGAATGTCCCACGTGCTTCATCAGAAAGTACCGGATATTGCGGACGAAGGGCAGACGGCAGACGACACAGAAAGAAGAACAAAAGCGAGCATTTCACATGTTGTAAGGATTTCCGCTCTCTTGACGGGTCGTTATTTTACAGTGAGTGGAGAAACACCGTCACACTTTCTGAATTTGCGACAGTGAGATTGCAGTTGATTCTCGTGTGGAGTAATTTGAAAGGTCACTTTGCGTGAACATCTCAGTACACCACAGTCACCGAGCATACTTACCACTTTTATAGCCACCTCTGCTATTCGTCCGGATTTCAACTTCAACGTTCCAGCTCGGACCTCGCCAAACGCTCCTTCCCCCAATAACTTTCCTTGTTGCACGTCACTGTGGTTATATTCCCACGACTGTTGCTTTATAGGATATTTTAAAATGAAAGAAATCTGGAAAATGTTTCGTGAAGGTGTAAGACCTACAGAAAGTTGAATGTCGCCTGATACCTTATTTAGTTTCCCAGGCGTTTCTCGGTAGTGTTTAATAAGTTGTGGGATAGACTCGAATAGACGCGCCACCTCAACCAAGTACTTGCCGTTCTTTCTCCTTACAATGACGTTTTTAAGCTAAAAATGAGCGCTATATGTATTAGACGCCGACTAATGATGTTTTGTACTGGTCATTCCTATCATTCATTACGCGCTGTTTCTTAAACTCTGTAAACCATCGTGCTACTCCACAACTTACCTTCCCCCGCACCTTCTTCTCATAGCCCTTCTTGCCTTGTGCCTCATCTTCTTTTTCATCTATATTCTGAATCCTCGAAGTCTCTCCGGGAGCACATTCGCACACGACTGATAGTATGATTTCTCTTTTACCTTTTTGATGAGGATCGTTGTCGACCTTAAATTTATGGAGGTAAAAACTTCCTTCACCAATGAGCAGATTTCCCGCGAGGGCAGCTACAAAACTACTGCATGGAGGGCTGTTCAATCTCAGGTGTAAATGCTGGCTTACAAGCGAATATGATGAAAGCTGCGACTATCTAGTTGTAAATTGGCCCCTTCACACCACTGAAAACTATGGTACAATGCCTGCGCTACCTCGAAGGCCAGCATCTTTGAGGTGGTGTGACCCAACCGATTGCTGACCGTTGATCGGTGGTCAGTGCTAGCATCGTTTGGTTGCTGTTAATTTGAGCCGCTAACCCAGCGTTTTTCCCTTGGAATGCCCTCATGGTACAAATAGGGTGTTGTCCATTCATTGACGGTGGTGCCACGGAAGCCCACGCGCGTGCCCCCGTTTACTCATTAGTGGGTTGCCCGGGAAGGGTCCTAGTAGTTATAGTCCTTGCTACCGTATTCACAGTCATTATAAAACCTTTCAACGCTTCGAATTTTTTGTAGCAGGGCTTTCTGCCAACTCTATAGTTGCTAATATCGTCTTAATCTCGCTTGATATACAAAAAACAGTGTCGTTAGCATATTAGAAAGGCGCTTTCCTCTTCAACAGGGGAGTCTTCGGCTAGAACCACTTGGAGGAGGCTCATAACAGGCTGCCTGAGGAGCATGACTAAGATGTCGGTGTCGATCTGTGCTCTTTACTACGATGCTAAATGGAAGCAGAGTGGGCGCATATGGTATGACTAACGTCAAGATCTTTTCCTAATTCCTAAGTTATTTGGCAGTTTATTGTTGATCGTTCACCGTACACCAAATCAACCAGCTGTCCATTTCTCCTATGTTGCATATTTTTGAAACCTGTCCTTCGCTTGCACCACTTAGTAATGTTGACTTATACTCCCTCATCACTACGACGGACATGAACATTACTAATAACTAATAATCTCATTTGAATATTGAGGACTCGAGAGCAGGAATGGTGAGGGTTATAACGACTGAGCTGAAACCACTGCATGAAAAACCTACCTCACTAACGCGTATCAAAAATTCTCCAACATATTTAAGTAGGCAAAATAAATCCTCTCGCGGAAGGAAGCCATGATAGAACTCAAATTCTTTTAATGTCTGAAAACTCTTATTTCGTGCCGACACTGTATTTCTGTCTCCCATGTGATTTAGCACTTCTTTTAGAGTCTCAACTCATAGATTGACTTAGACTGTGTAACATGTCTGAGCTAGCATTGCTAATCGAAAAGACTACACTTGGGAGCGAAACCTTCGACATAGAGAATTCTCGCAGGGATCAACACTGCAAGATGTGCAAGAGAGGCGCTTCTACAAGAAGCGATTGGCTCATGGTCCGCTTCCACTACCGATGCAGATCTCAATCAGGAGGTGCCTATGCTCTAGTCATAGTCAATAGTCACAGCGAAAAAAGCTATCGCCACTAAGCGCCCAAACGCGCTTTACCATTGCAAGAGGTCCCAGAAACATGAAAGCCAAAGAGAACCGGCCACAAGAACAAGTTGTCGCGGTTCCACCAGAGTTGCCGTCCCACTCAATTTCGTGAACAACAGGGACCAATGACGGTCGTTAAGTAATAATCAGCAGTGATCTCGAAGCTAACAAAAAGGAATGAATGGCAGATGTTACGGCACTTCTTACGGCAATGCACGCATTTCGGTTGTTCAGCCTAGGATTTCTCTAGCGAATATGTGAGTTTCCAATACTTCTAGGTACCGACCTCATTTTCTTGGGCTGGGATTTTGCATTTCAAAACAAAATCGCTTTTACAATGCTCTTCTAGTCTATGCCTCCCAAGTGTCGTGAGAAGGCTTCGACCCTCCTTGTGTGCTAAATGTTCTTTGACAACATTTATGCAGAACTTCTTCCTGTACCACCAAAATATGTACATATCGGTCCCCCTTCTATGATAGAGTTGTGATAATCTGTAGACAGTTCGCTCCTTCTTTGGAACAAATGATACCTTTAGGAACAGGAAACTGGATAGAGGGCATATGCAAACGGTATCCAAAATGCGCCGATGCCGCTCATGCCTATGATTAGAAGATTCTATCTGTTGCTGTTCATCCTGAATAATGACCCATTGAAGGTTCAAAACCGTGATCTTTCATTGAGTCACAAACTTTGCTGGATAGCGTTCGTAATCTCTATCACTGCACTTACTTTTCTTGTCGAAAGGAACATATCGAAGAGTGAAAATTACATAATAGATAGGGAATGCGTTAGGATTCAATTGGGTCAGTGTTTCCATTCTGCCTCCTTTACACCTACCAATTTTGAACTTTCCAATTCCGCCCCTTGTGGGCGGGGTGGTACATGCACGGTACCGCAGTGACATTAAACGACTCTACAACGCAGTCTCCTCCAAGCCTACACGAACGAAGACGAGCAAGAAATATATATCGAAACGTGTTTCCTGGTTCCCTAATTGAAGTGTTGATCAATCTCCGATATGTACCCTAACATCTTCTTAACCCAAGAAATTTCTTGATAGCCTCCGTTCCTGTAGGCTTCAGGGAAACTGCGCTGTAGAGTCGCTTGATGTAACAGCGCTTTACACAACGCGAACAACAGCGAAGCTCTCTGAGCGGATTCAGAAATGCTAGGCTAGCATGAAACAGGAGCCTCGTATTTCGATCTGAGCGAGGTTGACATTATGGCCTGGCCAAGATATGCCTTAACTGTAATATTTTGAAGTAGACCTCGAGTTGTGCGGCAATAGTGGTGGAACCGGCGATGGTATCTTGGCTGGGATCTTTTGGTGTTCAAGTTTCTCGAAGCTGTTACAGCTGGCCTAGCGCTTTCTGGCACTTGATCGGATAGACCGCAGTTCAGGAGCCCCGAGCTACTTTCAGGCCCTTGGCTGCTTTCATAGTCCGCCGGCCGGCCGGCGTGCTACGAGGCAGTGCTAGGGGGAGGAGGGTGGCAGACGGTCGGTCGAAGGGATGAAAACAAAGAAGAACAAGATCAAAACCAAACAACTACAGGCTGGTACAAATGGTCCCTCGTTGAAAGCAGCCCTTGAAGAAGACGATTTTTTCGGAGCGTCGACCAAATGAAACGGTTCCATCACGACAAGCCTGTACGGAAAAACGGTGCGGAACGATAGGAATTGTTTCATGGCAGTTGTTCAAGAGCCGGATGTGGGAGGTCAAGAAGACGGTGCTGAACTTCATTCCTGAGCGATTTCCCACGAAGGTGAAGGCAAACAGATGCATTCGAAGGTTCGAGTAAAGCAGCACCCGTATCAATACTTACGCACCCACCGACACTGATACATCGACATATGCTAATACACACACCTATACACACACGCCGAGTACGTCGCCAAACTTGCACACGCACATACATACAAGTAACATGCACACTTAAATAAGTGCATACACACCGTTCTCCTCACCTTCAAAATAATCATCCATTAAAGACTCAACTGTTAGACAACCAAAGCCATGAATGGTATTCACAAATGTTGTCGAGTAATGATAAAATCACTATCAAATGTCGTTATCAGTGCACCTTCTTTTCTCTGCGGATGAATCATTGGTTGAGAATCCCGGATTGTTGGTGGTCGGATGAGTGTTGTTGCAAAAGGTATCAAAGATATTCCTTTTTGGATCAAATGCAATGTGTAATCGTTTAGTAAATGTATTGTTTTATATCANCAAAACGTGTAGTTAAATTTTTTGTTTTTGGTTTCTCATATCCAGGAATGAAGGGCGCCGTGGCCAATCGAAAAATGGAGGCGCCGATCATCGGTGACGTCACAAGGCAAATCCTCAATCGACCAACCACATCAGCCCAGCGGCAACTCCTCTCGTGGAGCCTTTGGAGGGCTAGCGATCTGACGATAGTCTTTACCGTTGTTTTTGCTTCAGTAGAGTGGAGTGGCCACCCAATAAAGCCTGATTGGCCGCGTCGAGTACGCCTCGCATATCACAATTGATCGAGAACCCGACCATGCGACTTGATACTTTTTTGAACAGGATGTTTGACACGGGACTAACAGGGCAGTACAAATTGTACTCAGTATAAGTCTATGATACCCATTGTCAAAAGACTTGATCTGTTGCTCTTCTGTCGAAAATAATCTTCGATTAAGGGCCTATCGCATAGCTGACAAGAGCTTTCAATGCTACTTAAATGTTGTAGAGTGATCAGAAAATCCTTATCAGATGACGTTATAAATGGAACGTCTTTTCTTCACCATCCTCGCTATGTATAAAGCGCTCGCGTCTGTCTGCTTGCACGGAGATTAGATATCACCTGATAAAGTACATGCAGCCTGTAAGCCTACAAATGAGCGGTCGTTGACATTTAATGCATGCATAGGCCAACTGGTATATGTATCACTGGTTAAAAACCCCTTATTGTTGGCGGTCGTGTAAGTTTTGTTGCAAATGATATCGAAGCAAAAGCTAACCGTGATCCTTCATTGATTCACAAACTTTGCTACGTAGGGGTGGTAATCTGAGAGCAAGAAATGAACCAAATTTTATTTCCTGGTAATGAGGTGATTTCAATCGGTCCTTGTCAGTGCACTTACTCTTCTTATTGAATGAAACATATCAGAGAATTAAAGCTAGATCGTTAACACCTCTTCCCCAGGCCCGCCTTATCACCTCTTATCATTTGTTTTTAGCTCCTGTCACAGTGTAGCTAGGGCCCCGTCACACATCACTAATGTTTCACTGCCAACGCGAAAGGAGTTGCTCACTCAGTAGCTCTCGCCTTCTACGACTCATTAAATTCTTTCGTGCGTGCTCCGCCCCGTGGGCGGAATTCAGTCCTTCCACCTACCATAGGTGTTCTCATTCTCCTACCAAGTTTAAATGCTCTGGGTCCAGTGCAACAGGGGCTATAAATTTCCGATCAAATATATACACACCGAGACACACACGCACACACACCGACGAACTAACAGACACACTTAGCGAATGATGTGATGATGATGTGATATAGTATGATAGGATGCAGGAAGGTGTATTTTTGATAGTAAGCATGAATAAGCTTGGTTGTGCTGGGAAAAGGGATGCGCATGGTCAGCTGAGCCGGAGTTCGCCTCAGAGCGGAAAGGTGCCAGACCCAATCGGCACGCTCCAACTGAAGTTCCTATTGGTAGCATACTGCATGGAATGACCAATCGTATTGGACAAGATTCAATGACAGAATTTGAGCAATTTTGTGATTGAATGATTTCGAAGGCCCAAGAGCTGGATATATGTAGAGATTATGCCAAATCTGAGAAAATGAGTTCGTTTCGAACGTTGTATGTCATCCCTCGGGTAGCGTTGAATACTCACTCTCTCTTCATCTTTATCGAGACCTTCGGTAACGTGAGTATCCGTGGAAACTTCAGATTTGATTTGCGAGTGTCTTCTCTGAATGATGTAAGCATCGAAGCAATTGGAAACGCTCTGATCAACCTTTCGCTTACCTCCTTTTCCCTTGAAGGTCCCATTTTACATCTCACCAAACAATGTGTCGACTAGAAAAGAAATGCTCCACCCTCGATTCCGGACTCCATCGCTGATACCTGGTTTAAGCGATTTCTATGAACATTCTTATATATGTTAGCCAAGAAATCGGTGCGTGATCTGACCACTCCAGCTAGAAATTGAAGCTTGCTTGTCTGGTATTACACCCATCTGTATATGTTCTGCATGTGTTTGCTTTATCTGTTATTTTGTGTGTGTGCATCGATCTGTGTATGGGTATGTGTGCGAAGTTTGATGGCTCCTTTTCTCCGGTTCCTGGAGTGTTTGAATTGAAAGGTTCATAGGCGACGGTAGAAGCACTAATGATGCATGCGTGATAGGTAGTGACAGCAGCAAACGAGATAAGAACCCCTTGAAATCAAGCCTACTAAAATAATCGCGAACGAAATACCAAAGGCACAGTTCACTATTGAAATGGTTTTTGAGATGGACAGATAAGATTCGAGGCTTGGATGAATCACTGGATTTGATGAATGCTTCTAATTACTCTATAGGGTATCATAATAGTACAGATAGACTGCGAGAGCTCAACAACTGCCTTTTTTGAATGCCACATCAAAGCTGGCAGCGTATATACGGTGTTATGGGGGCTGCACCAATGCATTTGTTTACAAATGTTTAACTCAAACTACTGGTCGCCTGGAACGCGTAGTTGATGGTGACAGGTGATGGTGTTGGTGACAAGTACTGATAAAGGCTGATATGGAGCGATAAACGGCAAGAGTCGGGGAGCCTCATACGCTCTTCAATTGAACAGCAGAATTTTGTCAGTTTGGCAAGGTGCGGCGTTGGTAGGGATAGTATATGGTAGGCAATAGGAACCGATAGCGACTTAGAAAAGGTGATTGAAGAAAGCAAAATTTACTATCTTGTTACACCCTTTACGGTAAGAACTTTTCTCATTTATAGGTTGAAGCGGAGGGTGACAGGATCAGAATGAACGAATTATTGGTGAAGTGGAGCAGATTAAAGCTCATCAGGGTTAATAGGGAATCATAGGATGCAAGACCTGCTGAATGTGTTACGTCCCTCTTCCTCACAGACAATCCTTATCAAGAAGGGGTAGTCTACTTATCTCGAAACTGGAAATTAAATCTGCAAAATGGTTTTCCTCACAAAGTTATGGGGGCCCGAATTTTGCTCGACAGTAGTATCAATTGGTATGCGAACTCGTCGCTTACATATCAAGCGCCCACGTGGCCTAGTGGTAGTGGTCTCGCTTCATGAGCGTAATTGAGGGTTTGCTCCCGGCTATTGCCCGCCTTTTTGCAAAGTGTTTTTTCATTTCATCAATGGCTCCCTAAGCGTTTTCTGACATTTCTTCAGTGAACGCCTCATTTCTGCTTTTATTTTAACACGTCGCCCCTATTCAAGGAAAGTGGTTCTGTACGTTAGTAGTATGACTCTTTTTTATTTCGAAATTCGAGGAACATTCAACAGAAAGTTACTAGAGATGTGTCAGAAACTGCAAGTAACTCAACATTGATGGAACAACTTTAAAAATGCGTGAAGCACACATGTTCTTCACAAACTGCGCACCTTGATCACCTTGATCTGTTGAAAAAAGACACTCGTCAGTGAAAAGGATGTTGGTGTCGTGCCTGCGAAAAAAGCTTTAAAAGCTTCTTACATCTTTCGAGCCTAGTTTTCTTCATACGCTCAGTTAGCATGTGAGCTTTCCTGATCGAAGGTTTCTGGTGACAATCCTTCCAACAGAGCGAGCGGAAATACCCAACTCAAGAGCCATTTTTCNCTCGAACCTACGAGGGTGGCGGCGGATTTTTTCTCTAATAATTTTCACGATCTCCTTTGTTGTTGCACTCTTCGTTCTTCCACATCTAGGCTTGTCCTCTATAGTTCCTGTCGCCTTGTACCTGATGATGTTGTTGTACACGGTTCTTAAGAGGGTCTGGAGCTGCTTGGAGATGGTTTCTGCAGTGCATCTAACCAGATGGAAGTGCAGGATGGAGGCTTGTTGGTCTTTGCTTGTCACCATTCTGTTAAATAGCCTAACTAAGAACGTCCAATTTGTGGAATGTATAGAAGAAGACATGCAGAAAGTGTGGCCCAGATTCTGTCGAGATCGAGGGCTTCATTTCTTATGGGAACCTGGAACGGGCATTTGCCAGAACTTTTGCCGCACCTTGTATAATCGGCTAAGTGTGGCTGTAGGTGTGTTTGTGTGTGTGCTTGTCCGACCGGAAATTCATAACTCCTGTCCCACTGTAGCTAGAGCATTCAAATTTGAAAGAGAGAATGGCGACATGATGGAAATACTGTTTGTGTGTAACATGAAGTAAGAACAATCAATATAAACTGATAAGAAGCCGCCTTAAAAGGGAAAAGCCGCAGAACTCATAACTCCTTTTGTATCAACGATAAGTCTTGGCACTTCGGCAGGAGGTGTAAGATGCGATGGAACCTTCGATGATTGGTGACAGGGAATGATAGCAATTGATAGGGACTGATAAGAAACCATAGAAGGCGAGAGCAACAAGATCTGTAACCCCCTTTCTGTTAATAGAAGAACCTTGGAATTTTAATAGGTCATGTAAGATGTGATAGGATCGAGGATCGTAGGTACTCGGTGACGGGATCGAGAACGGTTGGTGCCAGGCTAGGAGAGCTGATTAAACTGATAAGGGCTTATGAAAATCCTGGAAGTCGTAGAGTCACTGTAATAATTGCATTAATAGCGAAGCCTTGACAGTTTGGCATGTGATGGAGTATGGCAAGATCGTAGACGGCCAGTGATAGGAACTGATAACAGCTGATAGCAACTGATAAGAGCACTTACCAACTGAATTTAACTCCTGTGGTATTTACGTTGTATTTATGACTACGACTATCCTACTATATATAATTCGCTGAGTGTGTCTGTTGGTTTGTCGGTGTGTTTGTGTGTGTTTGTGTGAGTGTGTGTGTTTGTTTGTGCGCGTGTTGGTGTGTGGGTCTGACCAAAAATTCATAACTCCGGTCGCCGTGGACCTAGAGCGTTCAAACTTGGTAGGAGTACGTAGGGCAGGATGGGAACACTTATGGTGGGTGGCAGGACCGGACTCCATGCGCAGAGCGGGGCGTGCGTGATAGAAATTTTGGGCCGTATATTCATAACTCCTGTCCCCGTGGACCGAGAGCTTTCAAGCTTGGTAGGATTACACTTTTCGTACTAACAGTGGAACCTTAGCATTGTATTAAGTGGTGTAGGATATGACTAGATCGTAGGTACGTGGTGTCAAGAACTGATCGTAACTGCTAAGAGAAGATAAGCGACCTAGGAGAGGCCCCCTACCGATCAAAATCCTAACGTTTCCGGTATCTACGATGTAGCTTTGACCGTTCAGTGTGTTTCATTCGATAAGACGGGATGGTAGAGCAGGGTGACAGAAGTGAGCGGTAAGAGCAGTGATAGGGACCCATTAGCGGCACTACTGTAAGTAGTTAAGAGTTTTGTTCGTTTCCTACTATTAGATTACGACCAAGGTTTGTGATTCAATGAAGGATCCTCTTTGCTCGATATCATCTGCGACAAATTTTAACCGACCGCCTGTAATCTGGAATTCTTGGTTAATGATATCTACGTGAAGAAAAGGGTCCATTGATAAGGAAGATCTGATAACGGTGATATCATCACTCAGAACATCTCACAGCATCATCTTTGATTGTTTAACAGTTGGATTTTTGATGGGCATTCACCTCTAAGAAAGAGAAGAAAAGTTCGAGACTTCCAATCAGAGGCTTAAGCACTGACTTTAACTGAATACCATTTGCACTGCCCTGTTAGTCTTGTGTCGAATTTTGCGTACAGGAAACTGTCATTTGTTTCAAAAAAGGAGTGGAGAGTTATACTTACTACAACTTTATCAAAAGAAAGAAGGGAGCTATCGATTTCTGTTGTGTCAAAGAAGGATTCCGACCTCTGTTTCAGTTTCACACCCTCACACAGCTGAACAGCGAAAAAAACTTAAACTCAGCTAAACAGCGGAAAAACTTAAAAACTATAAACTTCGGTAAAGGGAAAAAAATTCTTCAGTTCAACATTTCTCGGGATAGGGTGCTTGACACAAGAAGAAGGAGAGCCTGGGGTTAGCCGGGTGATCCGGCTGGTTATATATAATAGATTACCGCTACCCAGCAAGGCTTGTAACTCGGTGGAAGACCAAGGTTACTTCATGTTTTGATAACATTATATCGAAGCTCATGCGACCGCCAATAATTTGGGGTTTTCAACTAATGGTGAAGAGAGAAGGTCCAGTGATAACGACACCTGATAATGGTGTTATTATCACTTAAGAACATTTGGGAGTACTACTCGGTTCTTTGGTTGCCTATCAGTTCAACATTTCATGGTTCGTAATTTTCAAGATGAAGAGCAACCGATTACCCTTTCAATCGTAGGCGTAAGCATCGGCACACCCTTAATAACACTGGCCTGCTTATGCCAGCTCTCCTCTTTTTGGGTCCTGTGTCAAAGTTGTGTAGAGTGTGTCAGATTTCGTGTTCAGAAAAGCATCATTCACTCCGAAAATTGGGGAGGGGGGGGGGCGGTTGCCATTCACTAGAACTTAAATAAGTAGGGAAGTCCTGCGTTACCCGGGTGGTCCGACTGCCTCTATAATTTTGTGTGGCTTTTTGCATGCCCGTTGTGCGTCCTTCCGAAAGTCACTTAGGCACGACGAAGAGTGTGAATGACACGTGAGCGCGGTAAGGAAACAGTTATGAAATGGGAAGTCAACCGCTACTGTTCATATTGGTCCTCTAACAAATTGTAGGTAAGCGTAGTGGGTGTGTGGGGCACGCATTAGCGTGCGTAGCCCAACTGGTACCTCTTAAGCTCCTTCCTCTCATCAGTTTTGCTACATCATCGTCAGTGTGCTATGGTTCTCGGTATCGCAATCTTTATCACAATCAACTGATGAAGGATGATTATAAATTTCGGAGCCATTTGGTTTCCAACCATGTTCGTATTCACAATGTAAGTTCGACTCCTTCAGTTCCTGAACGATAAGACCAGAAGGCATAGTCTGTTGACAAAAAGTGACAATATCAATGAACTGGCTGAAGTCACTATCTATACGAGAAATAAAACAAGTTGTCAGCATTGTTTTTAGATTACGACCAGTGAGCAACAATGTTTGCCGCTCTAAAAGTGGTCACTTTTCTCTTTGATGCGATATCAGATACGACAAAACTTATCTTATCACCAATAACCTGGAAATATCAAGCAGTGGTTTCCTTCTTATATATACAGCAGTAACTTGGTTTGTCGGTTTGTCGGTATGTCGGTTTGTCTGTATGTCGGTATGTCGGTTTGTCGGTCTGTCCGTCCGGGTTACTTTGTGATTATGANAAAGGTAGTGATATGGAAAACTTATTCTTCTTATATAAAAAGCAGTCACTTTGTGGGTAGGCTAATGGAGTAAAGTGAGCACTGCGGAGTGAAGTGAGTAATATGAAGTGAGGTGGATGATTCAAATTGTGATCTCTACTGTACTGTAATGGCAGTACTTCGACACTGGTATATCTATAAAGCAAGGGAGTCCAAAAGCAACAACCTCTAGCAGCATTTTTTATCAGTCGACAACATTACCAAGCATCATTGAAGGCTTCGAGTCCTAAGCAGCACTTACCAGTTTTTCCAACTGTAGGAACGTCGCCGCTTCAGTCTACCCAGTGAAGGGAATAACTAGATCTTTAAAGACACAGTTCACGATAAAAATGGTTTCTGACATTTTTCTAAAATACGAAGTCGAGGCTCCTCCTTATACCATACCTTCCGTTACAATGTCGAAAAACGTCACGGCACAATAAGGAGCCGGAATTTGTGTCGTGTGAATGCCACACCCCTCGTGGACGAGTTTAATAGGCTTTTTAAAGGCTGCACTACCTCAAGGGACTCTCATACAGGAAGTTTGAACAACTTGTCATAACCCATAACGATAGTGAAAGGCAGTTTCGGACAATTGCAGTATCCTCGTCGTGCGTGGTGATTTTTCCTGCCTTCTCCACTCTACCCCTCCACTGAAATGATGCCATCGTGGCTCTAGCCTATCTTGGAGGGATGGGATGACTATTTTAAAGGTTTGAGCCATCACAAAAAGGGAGAGCCATCCTCTGGCAGCAACCTTGTCTAAACTTCGGTAAGACCTTTCTCTGTGTAGGTGTTTGGCCGCTCCTACACTCAGATTACAGGTCAAAAAATTGCAATGCACTTAATGTTAATAATTATTACAAGTGCAATAAATTTGGAAAGGTAAGGAATGGGACCAATTACTATATCTTGCAAAATCCTTACTATATATAAACCACAAATGTCCGTTTTTCTGTATGTCTGT
>UZAF01020162.1:0-19450 GCA_900617895.1 Haemonchus placei | reverse complement strand
GGAGTTCCTTTTTGTTTTGAATTTTTCCTATTCATAATGGCGGAAGAGGGTGCATCGCGTGAAAGTGTCGCCGTCGGCAAAACTGCAGTGGCACATTCCAAAACATACATTCCAGCTTGGAACCTTCCAGTTTCCTGCACTTGATTTTTGAAAAATAGCCCGAATGGACAAAAAAACTGAGACCAGGTTTGATAGCATATCGAATTTTGCTTGGTTTTAAGCGGAAATTCCCTGTTCTGTCAATTCCAGTGTTGCTTGATTCTCAGTGGAAGTCCCCTGTTCTGTCAGTCTAAGTGCTACTTGATTTTCAATGGCTTGGTTTTCTGTCAAGCTAATTATAAACGTCACTTGACGTTTGAGTACAGAGTAGAATCTTCTCGTATTGACAACGGTAATCAGCGGCGCAGAAAGGCGAAATCTGCAACGAACAACCGCAACAAAAAGGCTTTCCAAGTCCTGCTACAGAAAAGTAGCATTGCATTCCTTTATGCTCCCCTGTTAACGTGACGTTTAATGACGCTATTTTTGTTTGTTGATTCCATATCCATATATTTATTTGACCTGATATGCTTTTTATCTGCTGTTATTTCGGCGCTACGGAAGTATCACAGGGTTGACGCTTTGAGGGCAAAACTTCGGCCTCAGATGGCATGGCACTGTACTTGTGCTTTTTGGGCACAAGTACAGTGCCATGCCATCTGAGGTCGAAGTACGGCCCAAGTCAGTCTGAGGCCGAAGTTTCGAGTCAGTCAGATGACATCTCCCACTGATGGACCATCGAATCGACCAAATCATTTTTACTAAGGGCTCAGTTCACCAGCTTTTGGAGTTTATCTCTTATCCTACCGTTCGTCCTTTCATGGGCGAATGAAGTAAAAACCATTTTAAGCAGTTTCGAGTTAGCGAGAAAAACGAAAAAACAAATGAGTTCCGATCTGTAGGAAAAAAAGACAGTGTAATTAATGGTTAATAATAATAAGCTATTGTTGTTGTTCATATTCTGCTTGAGCTCTCCTAAAGTTTCTTGATTCTCGAGCTTTCGAGGCTATTACACTTCCTCATGAACCTTTTCTCAGCAGTTCCCAGCTGAAAAAACAATGTGTTTTAGATCGGCGTTTTATCCCATCGTATAGCTGGCTTAATGGGATTTCTATGGGTTTTGACTCAGCCGATACGACCGTGACTAGTCAGTTGTTCGTCGTCCGTTCCTCAGCCGGCGGCCGACCCGAAGGACCATTGTGTGTCCGCCCCCACCCTCAATATCCTCGCTCGTTCTCAAACTGAACTGTGAATGTTGTNAGTAGTTCCCAGCTGAAAAAACAATGTGTTTTAGATCGGCGTTTTATCCCATCGTACAGCTGGCTTAATGGGATTTCTATGGGGTTTTGACTCAGCCGACACGACCATGACTAGTCAGTTGTCCGTCGTCCGTTCTTCAGCCGGCGGCCGACCCGAACGACCATTGTGTGTCCGCCCCCACCCTCAATATCCTCGCTCGTTCTCAAACTGAACTGTGAATGTTGTCGTTTTGTCGCGAAGGATAAGGGATAATGTTGTTTCTGGTTGAGAAATCCGTCTGGAATGTGCCACCACGCACAGCATTTCTATTCATAGACTCTTTTCTTAGGATTGAGGCGATATATAATGGCACTCGGGGTTGAGCTGTGATCATTTCCAAGCTGCCCATTCCTCTCACTTCCCTTCACTGTGGTTTCTTCGGCAGTAACTGCCTCCAAGGGGCTGGGGACATAGCTCTTTAGGATAAGATCATCAGTGGTAGGCACCAGGTACCATCAGTAACACCTACCGCCACCATGGCACCCAACCATTGGCTTCACCTCTTTTCTCCTACTCATTGAAGCCAGATTCCTTTTGGTTTTTGGTGGTTTTCAGGAAAGAGATGGGCCAAAACATGGAGGAGAGCCTTTCATAACTCGCTTAGCTCGGAAGGGATTTGAACTGTCAAGCGCTGAGTTAATGTACAGATGCTAGTAGCGCCTCTTGCCACTGTGCCTCACCAACCTTCCAACGAAGCATTTGTTTAGATTTGGCTTACTGTACGCACGCTAGACTCTTCAGTGGATATGTCATGTCATCGGTATGGAAATTTCAGAAGAATGGCAGAATAACTAATTTGATAGGAATTCCTACAAAGTTCAGATTACCGTATCCACTTGGGAATCACCCCAAACCTCTACTCTCCCCACCCTGCTCTTCCCATCAATTAAACTGCTTGAAATTCTTCTTAGCATTTCCCTCACTTTTTTTCTGATCCGGTGACCTTCACGACGTCTACGACTGATTGTTCCCAGCAGGGTATAGTCAAGGCCAATCCCATTTGGTCGTAACTCCGTCAAGCCCTTCCCATTCCAATTTCTACGCCGATGTATTTTGTCTATCTTGTTATTTTGCGCCCTTGTTATGGTTATTAACCGATTATCAGCAAAATTCGTTGTTTCGCTGAATAACCGCTAGATGATAATTAATGATTAGGAGGATAAGCAATCATAAAACAATATAACGGCTAGGGACTTTTTCAAAAAGTAATTCTAAGTAGGCAAATCATGCTACAGCTCTCAAAAAAGTACAGCCTATCNAACTGTCGTCCCATTGATAATCGATTTGTCAGTACCTCCAAGCTCGTCCTTGTCGCAAACTAACGTAGGTGGTTTCTTACGGTAGTCGGTGGTTTCCATGTCCAATCAAATAATCAATCGATAACACGGGTCGGGAGGAAAAGCTGATTTTTCGGGTCTCGATTAGGCACCCCTATCATCAATTACCCAACTCTGAAAGAAAGGGAGGTACTTCGGCCGAGCAGAACCCTACCCAAGAGCCTCTGCAAGGAGTGGGCGGCGCTTTGATCCACTCTGTCACCTTTTCCTTTCCCTGACCGACATCTATACGGTTACTTCTACCATTTTCAACCTCTTCATGGTCGTCGAAGTGTTTTTTTTTTTTGAATCATGTCAGAGCCGCGTCATGGCCTTTGCTCCGCCTAATCCCCGTAAACTAAATCTATTTTTACTAGCAAAAAGAGTTCGACGTTTTGATTACTTTCATGACATACGTAATTCACTCGTCATATGGCTCTATTTCAAGCAATTTATTTCATTCTCACGTCATTTTTCATGTTAGCGGCGAAAATTTGATCGAATGCATGACACCAGTTGGATGAAATATGGCGTATGCATTTGATGAAAGGTGCAATCCTGTGCTGACCAGGTAGTAATGGAATTGCACCGAGACATTTTTCGGGTCCGAAGGTAGACGAGGGACTGCAGTTTGCTGGGAACTCATTCATTCAGGTTTTTGCGCCATGCATACGGCTTTTATTTGTGATAATAGAGAGTTTGAGTGGGTAGCCTAGGAACGGCTAAAGGGCCTCATCCTAATGGTCTGGACGAAAGTGGTGCTACCAAATTACTTTATAGGAAGTGCTGCTCCTAAAATAGACAGCTGGGATACCAGTGTGTTCGGCGAGTGTTCTAGGAGCGTTTGTTGCCCTCCGGGAATCTTCTTTTAGAATTTCTTGTCAGTACTGTAACTGAAAAAGAGTATGTGCTCCTATGAAAGGCATGTGCTCAGTGAACATTTGCAAGTCGTCTGTATGGCCTTAAGAGACTAGTCCTAACTCAATTGCCGCATCTCAGTTGTAGGAAAGGCTGCTGTTATGGGCGGGATTAGATCGTCTACATCACACACCGGATGCGGCCGTTCTGACCACTGCGCCATTTATGACCTAATACACCCTCATAATAATTTTTTGTGTTTATAGAGCCGACCTTTGAATCTGAGCAAGATGCACTGCTGCTGAACAGTTCCAAACCATTCTCTCCTTCTCTTTTCGGAGCACCTTCCGCCCTTCAATCAAACGGTAAGGGGATACCCTCGCCACTTGGTCGGAGGACGGAATGTACTCCGAAGGAACACCCACAGCTCAATCTCAAATACAAGGTTTGCCTGTCTCCAAAATGAATCTGTTGACCATTGTACGATTGCCATGAGCGTGAATTGCATTAATTTCCGCTTGTAGAGGCACAGCTGCTCATAGAAGCTATTAATATTAACCAGTGCCCAGATATTCTTTGATCTAGCAAGGTTTCTCTGTCTCCACAATCCCTTAGAATGCTACAGTACCTCCTGTACCTGCCGCTTGTCTGTTTCCTTGTTCTAAAGGCACTCACTTTTCACTCAGGAGGTAGAGGCTCGAAGTTTTCGACAGGTTCATAGGGTTGTCGTCACATCGCTCCATTATGCCGTTTAACACTAGCTGCTAGCTCTTGTGGCTATGTGTATGACCCTCAGACTGTGCAGCAACGGAATGATCAGGCTCACCACCAGTAAGGGAGGGCGTATCGACCGTAAACGCTCGTGAAAAGTGGCGAGCTGGAAAATGGAGATCATTGGGGCGGGACCGCGAACTTTCAGAAACTGTGCTGAGAGTGAACGCCAAGGGGGATCTGCAACGGCGTTACCGCATGGGTCGGAAAAGGATCCACCGGTAGCCCAGATTATGAGCTAATGAACTGGCGAAGCCACCTTGAGGGAGGTACGTAGAGCTCCTAAGCAAATTAGGAGCTCTCATATCTTTTATGGCACTTCATTAGCCACGTGGCCACGTGAACAATAAAAGCTTTTCGGTTATAAACTTTGCTATGACGCAAGCAAGCAGAAGGCTTAGCAGAGTCATTATGGGTAAGGCGTATTCTGGGGTTTGCTTTGTGGATAAAATTAAATATACATGAATCACATGAAGTGAATCTCAGTCAAAATCCTTTCAGCCACAGAGTTCAGGTAGTGAATAAAGGATAAAGGATAAAGTCTCTGGCGTCAATCAATCCCGTCTGAGGGATGCGCCCCCGCACTCGACTTCCATTCAGAATCGCAGTGGCGTAATGAGTGCGTATGTGGCCTTTACAATGACTAGCGGTGGCCAGCCGATGTACAAGTCAGTGCTTTTATCCTCCCAGACAAGTCTGGTACCAATTCACCGACCCCGGAGGGATGGAAGGCTTGGTTGGCCTAGGCGGGCATCGATCCGGGATTCGAACCCCTGACCGTGTGTGTGATATAGTGCGCTACTTGCCACTACACCACCTCCGCCTTTCAGGTAGAGAATAGAAAAATCTATTCTATATCCACTATTTCCTTCGAATGGTTAGGTTTTCATAGCCTACTTTGAGCTGTGCTTATTTATTACCCTAAAAAGGAAATAGTTTCCTTCACAGTGGCACCTTGTGAAAAGGTTTTCCCAATAGGGAATATGATTGCAGTAAGGGCAAGAAAGACCAAGTATATGTGCTCAACAGTTAACAAGCAGGACAAACCAGTGCTGACGGAAGAATTTCTTTGGGACTGATTACTTTGTAAGCCAGAAGGTTTCGAGACAAGAGGAAGGGGGAATTGAACGAAATTTCTTTGCTGTCCACCGACTTTCAGTGCTTTTCCGTGTTTGTCATTTGAAACCTCTTGTTTAATGGAGATTTGTTCTTTTTCTTGCTATGCACCTTAGAAACGGACTTTCTTAACTAAAGTCGCGTTCAGAGTTTGCAATTTTTTCTCGCATGATAGCGACAATGAGTATCGATCGATTCAATTTTTTTAACATGGCTTCAATGACTGACTCTAAAATAAATAATCCTTCAATGACTCTCAATCCATTCAGAAATCATCTGGAATCAATCGGTATTCCTATAATTTCACCCATCAGTCGATACCCTTCTTTCTTTCTATCACGAGTCGTTTTGAACTTATTATCATCTGTTATATGTTTATGGCACGTTTTTGGGAGCTTAATATCTGAATCTGACTACTTGGTCTGATAAGCTCTGGTTTGTTGGAATACCCTGACAATGTACTCTGGTCATCGTTCACAAAAGACCATATGTCCTCTTCGAATCACCCTATTGATTCAGGCTACCTTTTGAGCGTAGCAGTAGCTAAACCCAACTGAATGCTCTAGCATGGATTATCTCAGCTTTAAAGTTTAGTAGTGACTTGAATAGGATAACCTAGTAGGTAAGAAGGCTCATTTTTAAACTTTTTCTTCTTCATCATTCTCATCTTCGCTCCCCACTTGGGAATGACGACGCTGCTCTTACAATCTACCCAGGCAGATGGTTTGAACCTACCTAGAAAGTTATCGTTCCCATTCAGATGAGCTTGAGTAGGACACAACCTGAAGTGTCCCAGAAGCAAGAGGCACTGTTTCGTGTCGGTGTAGTCTGCATTATCGACTTCGAAAGTGACAAACATGTGACCCATTCAGTGATCCGATCAGTGCGATCGTGTAGGAAGATTTATTGGAGTATGTACCGCACCTAAATATTGTTCGAACCAAATTTTCATAAGAATTCTTCATCCTGTAAGTCAAATCATCAGAGATCGTTTTGGTGCTCCAGCATTTTGTGTATTTGATAAGTCCATCCGATAAGCTTTTGAGGTTTAGCACGAACAGTGAGTCTTCATGGCTTCGCAGAATCTGTTTTGCTTGTCCCGAATAAATGTACATGCCACAAAACCTTTTATTTCCCAAGACATACGTGGTTTTTGAACCATAAAGTAGACTTCAAAGGCCATTACCGACTCCTATTGTCTTGTCCTTGACAGATGCTACCGATGGAAAGGATCATCCCCAAGTATCATCCAAGTTTACTCACTTTTTTTAAAGATTATCGCAGTTGGTGTATAATATCTTTCATCGATAGCATCAATTCCGTACGAATCAAATTTCCTCCCGTTGCCCCGCCCCACCTCCACCCCTCCCATTACTTCATTCAACAACTAGTTGTACTGAATACTTCTTTTCAACCCTTTTCAACGAGGTCAAACTTGATTACAAAGACGTCAATCGCTTGACATTTGTTCGTAGTACTAGTAATGTTTGATAGTATGTTTGCGTCACACAGAAAAGGGGTGCCGACGTTCTTGTCAGTCCCACCACAAGGTTGGCGAGTTGCGGACAAAGTTCCAGGCCTCGAGGGGGCTCGAACCCGTTGTTGCGTTTATACTACGGGTCCCGTACAAGGTCCCCTTTGTCCTCGCCCCTCGCCCTTCAATTGGCTTATAATCTCATATCAGCGTTTTTTTTTNTTTTTTTTTCAACTCGTACTAATTCCATTTCTACACAATACGTAGTTTTGGTAGAGTAAAATTTGTTTTACTCAGGTAATCCTTTTGTCAACAGATTCATGCTTTTCTTTGAAATCGATTTACAAAAGGCGTTTGTTTAGAGTAGCCGAGAACTCCTAGAAATTCAAGAACCGTTCATATTTCTTCGATCTCACCTTCTCAAGACTTCGTTTTATTTCAATATTTGTTTATTTATTTATGTGTACCGTTTCACGCGTCTTAACGCTAAGGTATAACCATAACGAACGGTTTTTACGGAAACCAAGACGACGGCAGCTCGATTATCTTTAAAGAATCATCTCTAAACACCTATAACTGTTTTTCCTGATTCAGGAAAATACGACAATAAATATAAATAAATAATATGCTGTAGTGCCATTTTTATCTAATATTCTTGTTGGGTATTTAAAGGAGAGGTTTATTACACGCAGTAGTACCACAATGCCTTCCATCGCTAGAGTTTTTCTGGGGCTCTATATCACACCTTTCACTATTTGTTTTCTAGGGAGTTCCTTTCAACAAAGAGAGACAAAAAACGAAGTCTGGAATCACGATTCCATGTAATAGTGAAGTGAGGATAAGATTTTTTGGCGTTAATTACCGCTTTTCTAAAATGCACCCCGCATTTGACTTCCATTCAGAATTGTAGTGGCGTATTGAATGCGTATGTGGCCTATACAATGACTTGCAGTGGCTATCCGGTGTACCATTCAATGCTTTTATCCTCCTAGACGAGTCCGGTACCACTTAGCCGACCCCAGAAGGATGGAAGGTTCATTTGGCTTGGGCTAGTACCGAACCGGCTTTGTTCCCGGGCCTATGTGACAAGCTCTCAAGTGCGCCTCTAGCCACTACACCACCTTCGCCCGAGAGATAAAGTATAGGTCACAAAACATAGAAATTAAGAAGAATGACCCAAGTGTTCTAGGAATGACGTGGACGTGCACATCCTGATCGATTTTGTACTTGCACCCGTAGAAAGAATTCTATTTGTCTGGGAGAGCATCAAGGCTGTGAATCTTTCTAAGTAGGTTCACTATAAAAAAGCTAATTCCATTAGAGTATCACCCAATTGTGTAAATAATTCCCAAAGAACACGAAAGGGCAAATCTGTGTCTCGGCGGCTTGTTTGACTACATATAGCCTCTAGCCATTCCATACGTGAATTCATTTTCATTCATGTATTCCATTTTCTTCCTTTTTCCCATTCTTTCTGTTTCCTCCTCTACTCAATTACCGTATTGCTGCTTTACTCAGTTACCGTATTCTGTTGTCGCTCTTGTGAGTTCGCGTCTATTCATGTCTAAATCTGTACCCCGTATTACTGTAACTATTACGGTATTTCAGATGATGTCCGAAGTGTCATCCCATTGTCTGACGGAACGTCAGATGCAATTGGCTGTGAACGATATTGAGCGATTGTTCATTGGGAAAGTCGTACCAGTATTGATCGTTTTTGGAATTAGTGGCAATATACTTAATCTTACCGTATTGCTTACACCAGCTATGAGAACCAGGTACGTAATTACAAAATGCACGCAATTTAAGTTTAATTTAGTATTTGATAGATTGGTTGATTGATAGGGGTGGAAGGTTGGCGGATTGAACGCATTTGACCTGACTGATTCTGGGCGATATATCAAGGCTTCCGGGAAATGAGAGGAATTTTTGATAAATTGGTTTGGTTTCCTCTGTAGTATGTCATTCATAACTTTCCCAAGGTTGCTGAGTTGTAAGCAAAACCTTGGCTTCGACCAGGTTTCGAACAAGTGGTATTGTCTACTCCTATGATTCGAAGACTGCGCGTGGCCAAAGTTTTGCCCGGAGATCAGGGTCTTCTAAGACAAATGTTCCAGGACAAAAAACCTTTAGTCGCTCACTAGCCTTTTACGCTTGTCGCGAGATCCGCTTGTTTTTATTAGCAGTCGCCTTTTCCTCCGATAGAGGGCATCTTATGTTGTTCTCCGGCTTCAGAGAGGACCTGTCCCTTCGAGCCGAATTTCATCGTTATCTTGACATCGGAAAGGTCCTCCCTTCATCTTCTCTTCGAAAAAGGGGGACGTGATGGGTCTTTGTGGTTGCCATCCCTGAGCTTTCTTGTCGGTCTGTGATTCTTCAATGGCAGCTTTGAACGAGTCGAGTCGTAATTCTACCTTCTTGCCGAACCCTACCCCAGCGCTCTGAACTTTTCAAGGCTGCTATGACAGCAACTAGCTATTAATTCATATTTGAATTTTGGGAAAGCTTTTTGGTAGCCTCCTATTCGACTTTACTGAACCTTTCCGCTGAAGTGCCACACAAACGACTTTCGCTGCTATTCTTTAACGTATTCATTTATTATGCATCAGAATTCGGTCACGCTTTCAGGTTTTGAGAAAGAAGAATGTTCGATCCACTGGCAATTTATTTGTCAATTATTCCGCTGTTTATCATTCCTTTGCACACTTTTTTTTGATAGGGTCGATTTTCGTTCGACGAATAGGGCCAATATAATTGGTGCGTCATACTTGTATTGCTTGAACACAGGTATCAGTTGCCGAACAAAAAGAAAACGGTTAGACGTTGTCTGATATCAAAAGTCTTCTGAAGGGAGGACCAAGAAAAAAGAGGAAAGATTGCTCTAATATGAGAATCGCAAGTGAGATAAAGAATGTCACGGAAGGTTCACAGAATGGAAATTAGAGTACAACCCTTCGACGTTCCCAGGATTCCGGGAAGACGATCGTTTTTCGGGGTTTGGCGTGCGGTAGGGAAGGGGTCTGAAGATAAGGGGTACTTTTCTCCAACTCCACGAGGGTTGCAGTTGCGAGCATTCTCTGGGTCTAATGAAGAGCTTCTTCGTTTTTTTAGTTTCCTGTGGATTGCATGGTGGGGTAGATGGTCTTGAAGGTCCGGAATAACATGTGAACTATTTCATCGATTAGTTGATGGTAGTGTTCTGAAGATATTTAAGAAGATCCGACGATGGCACTTCTGCTTGGATGATGGTCCACTGTCAATCTGTATTCATTGATCCTTTCCTTTCTGATGCATCGAAGCTTAGGCGAGGTAGCGGTGTATGTTGTCGGATCTCCGGAAATCTTCAAAAAAGGCCCAAAAATATGTACTGGTGGACGAAGTTAACCCCCAGTCTGTATCTTCAAATTTTTAGATCTTTTATCATCATTAAGACGAGCTCTTACGTATCAATACCAGCTTTTACCCTACTGATATCGATCAAACCTCCTATATTTTCATTTCCGACCATCTTAGTATTCCTGGGACAATAAGGTCTTCGTTTCGATCACCGGCTGAAAAGTTGCTATGCCGATCAAGTGCGAATTTAAACCTTAATCGTTATTAGATGGGAACCGAATACATGGCATACACCAAGAACGGATGAGTGCTCGATTTCTTTCAATCTACTGTTTTTCGAAGCGATTTTGTCCAGAAGTTCATATTCACCTGTATCATCTGTACTTCCGTTAATCGTCGATTGCCTCGGCGGGCGCCAGTAACGTCTCCATTCGTCCCTGTCGCGAGCCAGAGTAGTCCAGTGAATCGTACTCGCTCGAGGGACACAGGGCAAAACATTCCTTTCGTTTAGAGCTTTCGTGAAAAAGTTTGTCCATATCGTTGACGGCCATCGTGGTGTTCGCTTGACGTTCCAAGGGATCCATTCCGTAACCGCCCTGGTCCAACGGTCATCATTATATCGCATAATGTGTCCGGCATCCCTGATCTTCGTTCGTCGACGGAGCTCGGGACTCCGGATTCCCTTCTGCACTTGCGTGTACAAGGAAATTCCGAGCATCGTCCTTTCCACAGGACCGCAGTATCGAAAAGGTGAGCGCGGAGCCGGAGCGGATACCAGTAGCTTTTTCCGCGCCGGATTTGTCCACTCAACAAACATCATATATAATGTAAAGGATGTAAATTGAGAACTGGAATCGCTTGAGCAACCAAAAAAAGCAGCCACCCTTTCGTCCATATATTCAGCCATTTCCGGTGATGACTGCGATGGCCGTCTTGAGTAATGTGATCCCATTCTTCGTAACTGAAAGAATGCCAATCATCAATGTCACCATCGACAAGTAGGAATTGGCTGTTCAACGTCTATTTTGGAAGGAAATGCCAATCTGAAGGGCTGACATAGGACACTCTTTTCAACAACGACTTCTATTATGCGATCGGATTACACATTGGTCTAGCAATTACTGAGTTTTGAACTCCAAAGCCATGTGACGGAATATGTTCAGTCTGAAAGGTTTGCAAGGGAGACCAATGAGAGCTAGTTGGAATGATTTTTATCGCTGGGAATTATCATTTATCAACGTAGAGGTTGGAATAAATTATCTCGTTAAACCGAGACTGCTGTCACCTGCTCGAAATTCCAAAGTTCGTGCTCGTGACGAGTTGCAAAACAGATCTATATAGAGGTGGTGTAGTACTCATAGGGACTCGAATATTCAGGGTCTTGTAGTACTTCGTAAGGATGACGACTGTTTAAGTGTTTGGGCATTGCTAGATGAAGACAGCACTCATTGAAATGACTTTACAATTATGCATGGAAATCAGGACCATGATCTAACCTATTAAGGTTCGAATACTACGCATAGGTAGTTAATTATCGACCAGAAAGTGTACAAATAAAGATAGTAGTGAAGTGGCAAGGGTCGTACCCTATTGCAATGGTTCGCCGATTGAATCCCGTACCGATATACGTCTAGGCCATGTGTTCTATTTTACTACGGAGTCAGTTGGTTCGTTCCAAAACTTGGGAGGATAAAAGCTCTGATTTGTACATCGAAGCCATACTCGCCTTCAATACTTCGATACTCAGTGGACGTCAAATTTGGGATGCATCAAAGAAACGGGACTAACGGGACTCATGTTTTCACTTAAACCTAACTCGCTTAATTCCATAGGCTGCTTTCATAGTCCACGTTTTGGCGAGCGACCGGTTGCGCCGCGATCGGTCCCTCGCCAAATCGTGGACTATGAGAGCAGCCATAGGGTTGTTTGTTTGACTGGCATCTTTGGCGGTTGACATTCCAAAATAGATTGCCTCATGCTGGCAGAAATAAGCTCTGTCAGAAGCAAGACGTTGAATATGCTGCTAAATGTTAGCAGGTTGTTATGTAAGCTGTAATTAATTGACACGAAAGCAAAGGGGCCCAGACATTTCATTACTTCCCCTTTTAGTCTTCAGGGCACTCAGCTATCATCAGCAGGGTTTATAGTAATTTACAGTGCGATTTTCAGATCGAATGTGCTATTGTCATGCCTTGCTGTGGCAGACATTGTATTTTTGGTGTTTATGTTTCCACATTCCCTGGCTCATTACAAGATTTTTGCATTCAATTACTGGTTTCGTAGAATCTATTTGGGCTACAAAATGCATCTCCTAGCTATGCTCAATTGGGCATCCGCAGCGGCGATATGGTAAGTTACGTTTATACTCAGCTTCCTTACATACAAGAGGTCAAAGGGTCTCTAAAAGAGGGAGGAGTCTAGCTATAAGCATATATCTCCTTTCATTTTCAGGCTAATTCTGGTGATCTGCCTTGAACGGCTTATGGGCATTATGAATCCACTATCAGCTCGACGTCATAAACGTACATCCAAAACGAGCGTCGTTGTTACCGTAATCGTGGTCTCGACGGGATTTCTCACTTCGTACTACCATTTTAGCTACTATTGTGCTTATAAGCGTTTTTGTAATGGATCACAATTCCATGCAATGTGTATTCGAAGCGATTCCGAGAGGTTCGTTGGGTTCAACGTTTATCTGAGAGCCGTTGGTCAATTTGAGCCCTGAGTCAGCATTTCGCTTCCTGCTCTATGTTCCATTAGTTAAAGGCACCGTTTACGATAGATTCAGGGTACCCTTTTTCGACGGGAATTCGTAGAACTACTCTAGAATAAAGCGATAACAATGACAAAAGCGCAAAAAGCATTGAACAAAAAGAAATAGAAAGGATCAAAAAAGAGCTGGAGAGGGGGGTTGGACGAGTTTTACATTGGAAGAACGGCGGTTAAGGGAGTGTTCGGGCGAGTGCACGAAGGCGACGCAATGTCTGCAATAGCATACAACACACCAAAGCAGACAACTCGCTCCAATGCGAAAGTGATGAACGNNNACGAGGGGCAGAGGCCTCCCGTCCCCCACTGTTCCTGCCCTTATTGTGCCCTATCCAGACCGTTTTCCGACCTCATTCCTGCACAAATGGTATCAGAGGGGGCGTCGAATTCAAACCATGCGCAAATCTCCGAAACCATTTTTTCGTGAACAGTGCCTTTAAGAGGGACAATTGTGATGATAACATGGGGACGGCAAAAGATGGATTCCCCTTGAGTCTGTTCGCACGCTCCCTTCAATCCGATCGATTTCGGTAGCCTACTGTCTTCTGGTCTGAAGCTCAAAGGTATAGCCCAGAGGGATCAGAAAGGTTTAGCCAAGTAACGGGAAACGGTCTGACACTGTAGAACTGTTTTTTTTTTTTGCAAAGCCTGGCCTTACTTCTTTCAAGAGGGAAAGGGGTTTTGCCCTTCAAAATTTTGAAAACCACCTGTGGATATTGGTGAAACTCGGGCTGCCCGCTGGTGGTGTCTACAGCCATTTCATGGGTGATAGCTGTATGAACTGGGTTCTTAGGTCCTTATCACTTTCCATGATAGCAACAATTTTCCGATTTTCCAAAGTCAACTGGCGGTCTCAACTGAGTTGCCAGAGTTCCCTTGCCCATCGAGCTTCTACCCTTTTTTTTTGTTTTGAGTGCTTTTTTTATTTTTATTATTTTTAGTATTTTCTTACCCAATCCTGATCATTTTTCCAGATGGTTCCGCAATCAAACAAATCCAAATTCCGCATTCGTAAAGGCTGTCGCCCATTGGGGACCACATGTGAATGCTGTGTGTGTCATTGTGGTGCCAATACTTCTCGTATTCATTTCCAATGCCATGCTAATTTATACGATTAGACAAAGGTAGGCATCGATTACATCATTGGGGTCGTTTTGCCCGGCTCCCCCCATCCCGCCGCCTATACGACGCGGTCTGTGTGCTGGACAACTCGTCCGGGTGACCCAAACTCCTGACTATGACAATAGATAGACTACAGGAGGTCCGCAATTCGGCGTCTAACAGTAGTGACGCCATCGATCGGGCGTATATCAACCGAATGGGCGGTGGGTTAGCCCGTTAGCATGGTTAGGAGGATGAATCGTCTGGACGAGTTGTCCGGCTCACAAACTGCGTCGAATATGCGGCACCATGCGTGGGACCGCGCCAAACGACCGCCTCCCTATCATTGAGTTTGGTATAGTGCAGGAAGTCCAGCGCATGGACAGAGACGCAGAGGCATCACTGGCGAGTTGTCGCGTTGTAGCTGGCCTATCGCTTGACCGACTCACATTTGGATAAGCATTCCCAGGTTGGCTGTTAGCAGGCTGATGGATATGGGATGAGACCTCTAGTGTGATGCTTCTCCGTCCAAGTCTGCTAGCCATCTCGTAGGACTCCTGCACTGTTGCTCGATTATGACGTGAATTGTGACCCTTTCCCACAAGTGTAACCTTTCAGGCAGAAGCAGTTTAACCCTCAGATGTCTTACAAGTCGGAATCACAAATGTCTGGATCCCAGTCACGGACTGAACAGAGAGTGACCACCACTGTCTGTGCGATAGTTACCTGTTTCACTATTACTCAGGTTGGAAGCGTTGATAGAGGTCTGGGTGCGTTTATTGTATGTTAAATCACCTCTTTAGGGTCCATCAGCCTTCATCACTATTATGGCGGAGTATTACCCGATCCACCATGAATTTATGATCGCCGTAGTGAGTGAGACGTTTTTTTCTACGCCTGCCGCCTAATGCCTTGAAATCATCTCGAGCATTCAGACTGCCGTAATTACAACAATGGTGGTACTGGGTAAAGCTCTAAACTTCGTGTTGTTCTGCCTTTCATCAGCGAACTTCCGAAGTCGTCTACTGCAGCATACCAAACGTGGCTTACTGAAATCCGCAAGACATAGGTAAGTGGCCTACAAAGCCTATTTCAGCTAACAAGTTGTTTAGAAGTGGACTTCTCTATTTTGAAGTTATAGGCATGACAAGCTTCGAGCCAAGCTGCTCAGTGCTTCATGCAGAACATTGCTTCAGATTGTCTTTTTTTTGTCCTCATCAGCACCGCTGAAGCGCAATGTACGCTCAAGCTCTTTCAGTTCGCTCTTGATTGTTTGAGTTTTGTGTCAGGAAACTGTGAACATACGACTCTCCCATATCTTTCGCTTCACGCAAGAATTTCCCACAAGCTTAGCGGTAGTCGAGAGTGTAGTGGTAGTCCCGACCCACTCACATTGCGCGAGTTTGGCTAATGCCTCGCTGCCCGCGAAGCATGCCGGACGAGACGGTCAATCTGGATGATTGATTGAATAGCCACTCTTACGCCATTTTGAATTTCCAAGTTCTTTCATTATCTAATTAATTTTGTCGGCTGTACTGTTCAAGGATTGAGTCATGAAGAAGTAGTTATGTTTCATTCACGACGCCTTTTTGAATGAGCTCAAATTTTCAAACTTGAACAGAATCTCAGTGTGATGCAGTTATCAGAACAACAAGTCGCTTTGGGATGCATTTCCAGCAGGCACCACATCTCCGGTATAATCGCAATTAATGATGAAAAGACAGAGTTTTTTGGCTTTGTTCAACCCCCTTCTGGCTAGAACCCATACATTCGACTCGCATTTTAGATCGAAGTAGCGTTTTGAATGAGCATGTAGCTTTGACAATGATTCGGAGGACCAAGTCCTCGACTCGATCCCCACACCATTTGCGTGGTATGCACCAATTGACACTACTCACAACCGCCAGCGCTTGTAGACCTTCCAAAAAAGTTTCCGTCGTGATTGTTTGTAGGAAAAAAATATTCATGGCACATTTTTCTGTTCTGACCACAATTTGTCTGTTACTTTTGCCAAAGTGTACACCAAAAGTCGCCCAAATATGCTTGTCCTCAGCTTAAGAGTCATTTTCAGGAGCAAAACCAGTGTGGCTCAGATTTTGAAAGAGAAAAAAGCGTTTTTTTCACCCGAAGCGCATAAATCAAACATTTTTTGAGCATCAGCAACACCTTTCTCTGATCTAATTTGTTATTCAAACACTAGAAAGGGAATTCCTGTCAGCGCTTGCTCAAAACATAGTGATACTTCAAGATACCAATTGTGCCATGGTGCGAGAAATCGGATTATCTTGCTATCCCTGTTTGAGCAGCTAAAATAGCTTGTTCATTGAATGAACGTAGTACCACTATCAGCTTTTACTGTATAGCTGTACCTCAAGGATAGAATATCGTTGTCTGTGGTGTGCAAGTAGGCGGGAGCACGGTCTTAAGCAGTGAGTTTATCAATTATGGGTATTATTGGTAAACTTTGTCGAGAAACTGCATGAACGTACGCAGGAATGTTTTGATTTGCTTTCTTGGTCCATTGTGCTTGTGTCCAAAAGTGAAACGCTATCTATGGCATAGCGGTACACTCCAGTTGAAATCAATTTTAGAACTCAATCGATAGCAGTTCGCCTTCCGCAGAATGGACGTAAATGCGATATGACGACATTACTACAAGCGACACCTTGACGATTACGGTAATTAGAGTAAAATTTGAGTGGATAACTTTAGCTTTATCAGCATGGAATGCACTTCTGCATGAATAACTTTGGCATGCTTTATGAGCTCCTGAGAGATTATTCAGGGAGCACATGTCTGTTTGGGAATTAACTGTACCCTACAAAAATGTATTCATGGGTATTCAATAATTTATAGGAATGGGAACGCATGAGAATGAAAAAGAGGTGTTAACGAGATTGATACCTCATGACCAAGGCCTACATCTTCTTCTCATGGAAGCTGTGGAGGTGCTGAGCGCGTAGATGGGCTCCCTATGTAGGTCGAAGGAGTTCCGGGACTATGCTTAGGGAACCCAGCGATTTTAGCTGGTTGCCTTATCGTGGACAATGTAGTATTATTACCGGTAGGGTGTCTTAATCAGGCATTTGCAGTGCTGTGAGTCGTTCGGGACTCCCGCGCTATCCGGGCTGCTAAAGAAATTTCTACCATTCGTTCTGTCGGCGCCTTGAACCACATAGGAGGACGAAATTATGTAGGCTTACCCACTGCCATCATTCTCAAGTTGGACGAGAGAAGACGCTTCCAATGGGAAGCCGTGATGGCTTTAATGGCCTCGCCGTCACCCTTGACTTGTCTTTAGCTCTCAACATTTGGGAGTACATGCGTAGGTAGTGGCTACACTGGGAGAGATGACTCAGTGGTGGTGGGACTCAGAGGGGTAGGGTTAGTAGGGTAGGCATTCCCAATCCATGAAGCGAGAATTTCCTTGAAAATCACCTAATTGATGTCATTCGTGGGTCGGCTCGAGTTGAATCACTGAAGAACCCAGAATTACAAACTTTCTATTGGAAGACATGAAATTCAAAAAATATCAGTTAGTACTGACGTGCATGACATGAAGATCCTTCCTTTTTGATTCCTACTACTTACACTTTACCTTTCTTTACGATGCAAGCATGCAAGCATGCATAGAGTACGTAAGGAGCGACTATGAGCAATTCTTGTTCGCACTGATTGCTGCACATAACACTTTCTGCACTCTATCTGTAATTACTTTCGGGTGATTTTTTGTCGAAATAAAATGTTCTTTTTGAACAACCCATGAGCAACTGAACTGATTTTTTCCCCATTATCGTCCGTCGTTTCTTCAATACTTCCCCCTCTATGCGCACCTTTCCACACCCTAGTCCTCATGGAATGTACTTTTTTGCACCAATGCGCTTTCATCTGCACAACTTTCCTACAGTTCCTGCCTTCATCTCAGCACTAATAAAGCTTTTTGCTAATGATTCCATATCACCAAAGCACCTTTTTAGCTTTTTACATTTAATATCATAGAATGATGGCATTGGTAGATTGGACTGAACTGCAGAAGCAAGATTGTTTACGATGAAACAACTGGCGTGGTTCAGGTAACTCTAAAAGCGTCGCGTGTGTCACACTGATACGGGAGGGATAGTTATTGTAAAGGGATACATTCCACAACAACGAGTGTAGGTGGGAGCTCAATAATGAAGATATACGCCTGTCCAGTGAACGTGAGGCAAAAAACTGAGAACAACCCCTAAAAACCGCCGAGTGAGACCCTTGGATCACGAATCATAGTGTTTTCTAGATGTGCTCTGGTGGTAAGCCGACAGGGTGAATTCCAAGCCGATTGCACCTTTGTTGTTGGCTACAACGGGTCCACATATATTTAAAGATCTGAGTCGACGTCTTCTAGTGCGACGCAGACGCCAGAATAGTACTATAAATAGTCTTGTTGCCAACGCAGGAGTCAGGACGCCGTTACTATGAATGCGGCCATCGGTCCACTTAGATCCCGAATGCCACTTTTGATGAGTGATCATTGCAACCTAATAGCAAGTATATTGTCGGAAATCGCCTTTGTTCTCTTGTCCGGGATTTCGGAAATCAATTTCTACAAAATGAAGTGAAGGAGATAGATGCCATACATGGGAAAGAGGGTGATGAAGTAGTTGATGAGACGATATGTAGGATTTGATCGTTTGCAACTTTGGAAAGCAGCTTCGAAATCAGCCTCCGAAAATACTTGTAACGGTATAAGTCTCATTCCATGGGCCCTTCCACTTGGGATTCTTCTCTTGTTAGTTGCGAAACAGAGTTGGGAAAAGCTTTCCGTGTTGAGCTCCTCCCTCCAAACAATTCAATTAATGAAGTTGTAGGAAGCTGATTCAGATAATGTCTCTTTTTCCAGCAACTCGTACAACCCCTGGGACTAACTGTATGGACTGGGCTTCATTCGCATATTTCCAGCAATTTTTTAGATCCACAGTTGGACCTCTGACTACACCCACCTCCCTATCTTTGTTACCTTACGTATTACCTACATGCCTGTTCACCTGCATGTCACAAATTTACCTCCCTTTTACTCAGCATAGGGAAGCAGTAACTCTTTTCTCGTGTGTTCAGTCCAATTTATCGATTCGTTAGTTCTAGAGAAATCACTAACTGAGTGAAATTATTTGGCAGTCATTTTCCACAAACGGGGCTTCGATGAGTGGAAAGTGACTGGAGTGCCATTATTATTATAATTATAATACAATACTATAACTATGCTGGACGTTTTCAGGTCAATCTCTACCAATACGGGAACGACTTCTGTTGACAGTGCATCGACATTGAAACATGGATCTCATCCGTCACGTGCTCCATTTGTAAAAGCTCGTACTGTTAGTCAAGGTTTAGT
>UZAF01020161.1:6582-19457 GCA_900617895.1 Haemonchus placei | reverse complement strand
GGGCCATATGGTTCAATATGGCCGGGTGAGAACAACCTTTAGCATACACCTTGAAAGTATACGGTATCAGAAACACTGAAGTCTGCGGACTGTTAAGACAAAGCAAAGGTCCAATTCTGATGAAGCTCATACCATCGTTTTCCGGAACCAAGGCAGCGGCATAGGTCAAGACTGACAACAAAATGGTACCAAGACTCTAGACAGATTTTTTTGTAATGCACTCAGCGTAATTAAAAAGCAGGTTCATGTCGCCGCTCATGTCGCTTTTAACAGCACAAGTTCTTCCCATCTGGATGGTCCCACGATAAGGATGGCTTCAAGTGTCGTTTGAGGGGATGAAGTGGATTTCACAATCCTATGTATTTTTTCGTTTATTAATCTAACTTCCAAAGTCTATTCATGCCTTTTTTACGCTCTTCTGATAAGGCAACGTGGAAACCTAGTGATAAGCTTGGCATCGTCTTTATATTACTGAGTCCAATGTTCAGATGTTGGCGCCGTTTTAGACAGAAAACCACACTTAATTCTCAGTTCCGCTTTTCGAATATTCTTGGAATAGCGTTCTTCTCGGCACTGAGTTGGTTTCCTTCAGGATAAAAGAAAGGTAAAAGAAATAGCATTGGTTCGTTAATCGATCCGACCTGAAGGATGCGCTCACGCATTCGACTTCCGTTCAGAATCGTAGTAGCCTCTTGATTGAGTATGTGGCTTATACAGTGACTTCAGGTGGCTAGCCAAAGTACAAGTCAGTGCTTTTATCCTCCCAGACGAGTCTGCTACCAATTACCCGACCCCGGAAGGACGTAAGGCTCAGTTGACCTAGGCGGATACCGATGGTTACCGTGCGAGTGTGGCTTGCGCCACTTGCCTCCTCCGGCCTTTCCCTCAAATAGTTCTACCAAAGTAATCATACCTTCATACCCATTCATTACTGTATCATTGCTTTACTGTTCTAACAATACAAATATATAAATGAACATATTTATGTACAAATACCACTGGACTACCCCCACAACCTGATCATAGAAATTCTAGGCACAGCTTTACTTCCGCAAGATTATAGTAATCATTGACAACTATATCAATAATAAAAGCTTGGGTTGAAAAAAATTTGCCATTAAGTGAGGCTGCTCTACGGAAATTTAATTGGTACACAAACACGAGTCTAAGGTAATGGTATCAGATGACATGCCACATACAGTCCTTCAAGCAGACGTTCATCGAATCTGTCGCTCTTTTGTGAGAGAAAAGGTCACCAGCAACTATGTCGCCTTCCTTCATGAACTGAAACTCGCACATAGGGGAGAAATTCTGAGGTACTGCCAAGAATTCAACAAAAAACTTGTGCAACTCACATGCCATTTCTGGCATTCCTTCAAAGAGTGCTCTCGTGGTCCATTTTTTCCCAAAGGTCGAGTGAAACCAAATTTCAATACATTAGCTAAAATAAAGGTTACTGGACTAGGCTGGCCGACATTGCAACGATATCAAGGGTCCCCACAATTGTAGCGGAGTAATTTTTCTTCGACAGATGGCATCGGATCTTCTTTTACTCCACCGTAAGAGTACGTGTGGCCCGTCACTAGCGATGCCTCGTTGTTCATAATTTTTGCCACCACAATTTCGAGTTTATACTGGAAAAAAAATCCTGTACATCCTGAAAATAGTTTTTTGAATCCTGCGCCCTAGGAAAAGTTTTCCTTCTTTGATAAACTCTGTGAACTGAGCTATCTAGCATAGGCGATTTTGAGAGAGAGGAGAGTAATGGTAAAAATCAGTTGCACGTCTTGAATAATCGGAACGGAATACTTTCTAAAACTAATGTCTAGAATTGTCACTCATATTTTAGAGCGATGAGGGGAGCTGTCTCAAGCACGAGGTAGTTTTCTGGTTTATCGCACCGGAAAGTGGCCACAACAGAACTCAAAGCTTTGCAGGTATCCCCGCCTTTAGCCGATGAGTTTATCAGAGACATCTGGCTGAGGTGATTTTGGCAATTAGAGGCCGTCACATAACCCTAGCAGAACACAAGGTAGAAGTGCAAAATAGAACATACGACAGTGATATCAAAGTGAAGTGGTAACCAAGTTGAGCGTATCGCGCTTTCTCTCCCTGGATTTCTCTTTTCTTCTCTCTTCTCGCCTGACAGCAGGACTCTCTAGTCAACTACAACTACAAAAAGTGAATCGACTGCCACAAGAGTTTCAAGTTTCCGCTCTTCCATGGCCTTCTCAACATCTACGCCTTCATTCACACGGGAATTCTGCTGTCACGACTGACAACTCTCGATACTCTACAAAGTCAAAAATATTGCTAAAATATCATTTAAGTTAGCAGGGATGATCTTCGTTTGACTACGATTTCATTGCAGAAGCGCGGCTTTCAAATTTTTTATTCGCTCTGAAGATACACTAGAAATGGAAAAGAAGAAGACAAGATCTCTAGTTAGTCGATCTCGAGCTAAATTCCTAATTAGATGCATTTGTATGTCTTCGAGGAATGAAACCCTTTGTCATTTGCCATTCCGGTTGAAGGTTGAAACGCCAATTTCACTGATTGCAGACAACATTCTGACCAAATAAGAAAGCCTGATGGAGCGAAGCAGGAACCTATTCTTAGCTGTATCAAAAGCAAAGAGCTGTGCCAAAACATAACGAATTTGGGGAAAAATTATTCCACCCACCATATTCTCTCCGAAGGCAATACCTGTCCAATGTCCGTCTGTGATGTTTTTATTGATGAATTCTACCCATAAGGTGTTACCTTTCACCTGGAATGGACTCAATATTGCAGCCATCCTCTTCATTAGGAGAGGTGTTGAGCTTCGTTTAGTTTCCAGTTGCTCTGGGGTGCTCGTCAACTCACTTTCCATATGGAGACGATGTTGTCCTTCTTGAAATAGCATTGCGCCGCTACTGTAGGCACCAACAACGTTAGCAGAAGTATGGAATTCATCTACAAAGGCTCCCTGATTTTTGGGAAGAACTACTGGAAAAATGCTCATGAAGAACAAAATAAAGGTCCTAAACAATGAATGTTGGAAATCAGTTCGGAAAGGAATTCTGATTAAAAAACGCACATCAGAGGAATTAAATATTTGGAGACGGGGAGGCGATATTGAATTTGACAGGTGTCATCAAAATGAATGATATGGTTCCACGTCAGTTCAAAATTACGAAGAAATTGATTCTACAGTGCTGATTGGTATGATTCCAATAAATATACTAATTAGAAAATGAATATATTTACAAAATTGAGAGCTCTTAAACCTTATGATTTTTCCTAATATTCGTTATGGATAAACGTCGCTGTTCAGAGATTTGATACAAATATTGTTCGATTTCGCACAGGATAGTTATTCATTTGTTTTGAACGTTCACTGGAATACTCAGAGACCCGCTTTAATTGCTATCGAGAAATTATGATTGGTATCTCCCATGTCTAACCGGGAAGAGACCATCCTTGAAATATTTTATCATCGACAGCGACTTGGATTTAATTGTCAGTCCATATATCCTGGGAGGTGATGGTATAGTGGAAAATGGTGTACTACCACACGTGCATAGTCCGGAGATCGAATTCCGGACCGATATTCTCCTAGCTAACAAAGCTTCCATTGCTCTGGAGTCACAATCGGAAGAACACTCGCCTGGTAGGAAAGAACACCGACCTGCACATTTGCTGACCACCGCAAGTCATTCTATGTATAGGCCACATACAGTACGATTCTGAATGGATGTCAAATGTCGGGCGCACTCCAGGGAAAGGCGTTTATTACGCGAAAGAGTTTTTCTTCCAGTCGTATCTACTACTTGTCGATGTTGGTACTCTACTGGCCACGAAACTTATCGTAGCTCCTCCTACCGTGTCCCCTGAATTTACTTTTCTAATCGTGTTGCCCAACAGCAGACTCGAAACGTTATCCTTTTTTCATTTAATTCCTCCTCTCGAAGTTCAGAAATGCGCTGGAGTGGAGCACCTTCTAGTGATTCCGATTGGAATAGGAATCAACCAATAAAATACTTTCAGACTTTAGTTTTAGGTCTAATGGGCAAATTACATTGCATGGAAGATTTATAATCTACTTCTTTACGTTTCTTCTCCTGATGTGCTTGGCAATATCGCATATTCCTGAATTGCTGGTTCCATACCCTACGGAGGAATTTCTAGAAGAAGTCGTAGAAGTAGCGAGACCTCCACGTCCTCAGCTGCTCATTGATTTTCCACTCCCAATATTGGTTCATACATATGTACCTCGAAGAATGAAGAATGTAGGAAACATTGATTTTTTTTTACCTTCAGATTTTTTGGTACTTTTTATTGTTTTTTCCTGATTTGCTGTCAACGTGTACTTATCAGAAACTTTGCTTCTCCATGGAAATTGAACCCAGTTCTCGGTTTGCACCCTTCAAGTTTTCGGAACGTCTGGCATCTCCCGTTGCGTGGATGTTTCGAGAAAAATAGTAACGGAGGCTGTCACAGTTCGCGGAACTGGGTGTTCCTGATTAACCTCAGTGAGGAAGGGTTACTTCTGAAATCACTGAGAGCTACTTCGAAAAGGTGGTCGATAGTCTGCGTTCGAGTACGGTATAGTCAGTGTGGATATGGCTGAAGTATCGAGGGGCTCTGTAGCGTTTAGATTGCCACGCGGGACTTTTTTTTTCTTAATCTGTCACTGTGACTTGTGGGGAGAAGGAGCAGCCCTCTGATTTCTTCAACTAGGCGAGCTTGTGACTGAACGACTGTTGCAAAAAGCAAGAAGCGACCGGCTCTTTCTCCTCACCTGCCTTTATACTGTATGACGAGCTTATCTTATCAAATCTAACAACATAGTCGGCCCCGGCAAGCTCAAAAATCTTTAACATTGTTGCATACGACGGTGAGTTACTACTAACAATTGTGACTACAGGACACCTAAATCAAGTAACACTCTTGATCGTCAAATTATAATCATATCACTTGAAGCTTCGTCGACTTGTCGACAATGGCGAATAGGATGCCGACTTGTGAGCACGGCTAAGAAAAATCCTTTGAGGAGAAAGGCATACAAACAAGAACAAAGTCGCTCTCTTCGTGATGGTTTGAAAGAAGATGAGTGAAAAAGTTCACTCCAAGAACTTGATTCAGTGATGATGCGTTTCCATGAACAGAACGGCGGTACAAATAATGTCACTAAATTGAAGGAGGATATGACTGCACTCGCTCAGTCGTAATTCAAATCTATCATGAATTTGTCAGAACAACTACGATTGGGAAAACGCCCGCCGTATTCGTTGCGGCATATGGTTTGACGCAAGCTGTCATTCCGTGACGATGTACTTTGCTCTGATCCGAGCACTCCTTTGAAAGAAAAAATGGTACTATCAACAGGATGGTGTCTCTCCTATAGAGCCAAAATTGTTCAGGTGTAGTGCAACCGCAACATCCCCGATTTCTTCGTTTTCGACGAATGCTTGCCTACTTTAATTCGCTTGATATCTCTGCCGAAAACATGGCAGAGCTTTAGCAAGACTTCGATTTTTTGAAGACAACTACGTCGTAACAAACTGAACGTCAACTGGTGATAGTCGAGAGTCAAGGAGTGGAGGTGTTCGCTTGGTTTGCTAAAACCACGTGTACCGTGGCATTTTGTTGTCTCGTTATCTTGTTTCTATAATCTTGCCCCATAATTTACGTCAAATGGAATGCTCGTCGATCCCCCGAATGTATTTTTCTGAGCCACTTGGAATGAATGCAGTGCTAACAAAGGAGAAAGGGAACAAGCTATCAGCCTCAGGCTACCTGTGCAATCAATCCCATATAGGCCCTAAAACTGTTTACAGTACTATAAATGTGGTTTATACATTGTTATCAAAAGCAAATTTTCGTGTCACAAAATTCCAGAAGAGATTCGATCCAAAAAAGGATTAAAAAGGCAGATAAGGTTAAGTGCATTAAAGGCAAACGCGTGACTATTTTTTTTTCTCAAACTTCTATGAGACGAACTGTCTGCTCAGCAACCCTTCAGCTTTCGACTTTGTATTTGTATGAAGGCACAATTCACGAGGAGGAAGAGGGTGGGTTTCCATTTGGATTGGATAGGCAACCTAGATCGCTGCAAAATTCGGTTCATAACAAGGGAGTAGAGATGACTGAATGAACTAGCTCCCATATTTCTTCCAGCTTTCCTTACCTATTGTGTTAGAGAGAAGGATTCAAACAGTGAAATGTCTTGAGGGCTAGAGATAAGATCCAATTCTGATTAGTTATAAAAAATGAACATCGATTTGAAAGCTTGGCAACCCGAATCGGACGTTTGGACGTTTGCGATTGAGAAGATGTGGCTCAACCACAGCTCCAACAATCTTCGTTGTGTACGCAACAACATCGAGCTACGAAGAAGAAAAGCTGGAAATGTTTTATATGGATTTAAGAGGCTCTACAGAGAAGGCCACGCTTTCTTCAATGTCATCGTCGCTGACTTCAACGCCAAGATTGGCTCCAGAAGGACGTTTTAAGAGCATCATGTCGGAACTCACGGAATGGAATGGAATGAGCAGGGTGAACAACTGCCTAAGTTAATCATGTTGACCCGCATTATCCATGGAAACTCGCAATTCCGAAAACCTCTAATTTCCGATGGACATGGAAGTCACTTGGTGGGCAGTTCCATAATGAAACACATCACCTCATCTTCAATCGGAGGTTTTGCCTGACTTGTTCTGAAGTTCTACACGAGATCGGTCAATAATTTAGTTCGCGATAGAAAGTTTAGGAAACGGAGCACAAAGACTGTTGTCAACTGTGACCACCTTGCTTCACTTGCGACTTTGTGGGAAGATTCCGACGATAAAGAATACGACCGGATCGTCGAACATCTTCACGATAGTGCTAGAAACGCAGAGCCTCAGTGATTTCAAGCATTCTCTTTGAAGACTCCGTGAAAAATAAAATAAGAAAAATCTAGTTCACTTACCAAAGCATGCGCTTGTGATGATCAGGATTCTTCGATTTCAGCCGAATATCCACTCGCCGAAGATAAATAATTCATCAACTAGAGTTTTAATTACTATTGGAAGATTTATTCAAAATAGGAACGTCTGAATGCAGTTTCTTTACTAGTGAGCATGAAGGATCAGTATAACAATTCTGTTCCCACAACAAGTAATTAATTAGTCATTTTCATGATTGGGAAACTAACAAATATGGAAACGAATAATGGAAGAATTCTACTTTTACAGAAGGTTACTAAACGGGTGCTCAGTACATAGTTACATGAAGGAAATGTATCCAAAAGGTGAGCAAAGGTGCTAGATGATATGCCACATACAGTCTTTCAGGCAGACGTTCATTTCCATCGCTTTTTCGTGAGAAATGAGTAAACCACCAATTATGCTGCCCTGTTTAATGAACTGAAAGGCACAATTTACGGGGAGCGTTGTGATGCCAAGCAAAAAATTTGAGAAAAGCTGGGCTACTCACATGCCATTTCTGACATTCTTTCAGAGAGTGCTCTCGTGGTCCATTTTTTCCCCAAGGCCGAGTGAAACCAAATTTCAATTGATTATCTGAATCTCACTTTCTCGGCTAGATTGGTCAATGTTCAAACGATCACGAGCGGCCTCACTTTTGTAGCTGAGTAATTTTTCCTCAACATATGGCATCGGATCTAACATCACTCCTCCATAGGTAAACGTGCTACCGGTAACCAAGGATGCTTCGTTGCCAATAATTTTTGCCACCACTATTTCAAGGTTACGCTGAAAAAACTTTTTAGTTTTTACAAAAAATTTTTAGCGAATTATGATTGTATTGTGATTCTTCTGCCAACGAGGTTGTTAGGTAAAAGTATATAGTATACACAGGTATTATTGTATAAAGTTTCCGCCTGCTTATTTCGTTTCATTCATGTAGGCTGCAATGAAAGCTTGAAATGTTCTAACAACTCATCGGCAGAAGAACTGCAATACCATCATATTAATAAGTCACGCATCATCTGCTTCAGTGTTACATTAATAACCTTCTCTGGTTAAAGGCAAGGTTCACGATAAAAGAGTTACTGATTTCTTCTTTTAGGAATACTCGGCGCCCCCCATGAGTGGTAGAAGGGACCCTCTCGCTCCCACAATCTCGGCGCTTAGGGCATAGTGGAAGCCCCGTTGCTGCCGTAGTTCGCTTTCCCGCCCCTCGATCGGTGTCTCGTAGATTGCTATTATTCGCTCTAGGACCCACGCATAATCAGCTAATCTTCGAGTGATGAGGCGATGTTTTTCTCCCACTCTTTTTTCCTGTTTTTCTTTTTGCTGCCGCGATCCCTTATTCAATTTCCTACTCGTAGAGGCTGAAAAGGTGAGCTACTTTTGCTGTTACTAGAGTTTTTTTGTTTATTTATGCTTATAAGTGAATGAACTTTTGCATACCATTATCTGTTATTCGCACCAGAACCCACACGCGCGCACTGAAACACACTGTTTAGCTCGTCCGGACGCCCCACTCTTCTTCATTTTTCTGGTTTCATTCTCGTCCAGCCCTCTTTTTAACGGTTTTCGAAGCCTTTTTTCACTTTGGAAACACCGATGCGCGCAGCTTCTCCACCTCAGTCGCGCTAGTTTCGAACTAGTCTTCCATTTTTCATCATAATCTGGATCCCGGATCGGTGCCCGCCTAGGCCAACCAAGCCTTCCATCCCTCCGGGGTCGGTGAATTGGTACCAGACCTGTCTGGGAGGATAAATGCACTGACTTGTACATCGGCTGGTCACCGCAAGTTATTGTATAGGCCACATACGCACTCATTACGCCACTACGATTCTGAATGGAAGTCGAGTGCGGGGGCGCATCCCTCAGACGGGATTGATTAACGCCAAAAACTTTATCCTTTTTACTTTAATCTGGATTACCCAAAATTATCGTGAACTGTGCCTTTATCAGCGCTAGTTCAAGCGACTTCAAACGATTAAGGAAAGATAATATGAGGAATCATTCGAAAACCAGTGTTTGAATTCCCCTCTGCGATTGCGCGATTGTATTGTGAAAGGCCCTGATTTCAAACACAGATCTACATCACTGAGGGTTCTTTCTCGCGGAAGGATCTCCAACCGGTTTAGAGAGAGGCTACGTGGCGAGACTCCAGATGATGGACAAGGGAGTAATTCGCGGTCCAAAAGTCACCGGTACCTGCCGAGAGACGAAAGTGGATTCAGGGATATAACCCTTCTTCCTTCTGTGCTGCCTCCATTTATACCTTCTGTGTCATAGCAGTGTATCCACGTATGTGAAGAGACTGCGAACGCAGTTGGTTTCCTGCACACCGGTACAGCCGAAAGCTTGCATCTGAGTGACTAGGAAGTAGCCGAGAGACGATTCCGGGGTGTCTACAAAATTTAACCCCTAGTCCAAACTAGGACTGCCTAGCTGGCTAAAGAGCTACTACTCTATATCCATATGCCAAAAGCAGTAATCTCTCTCATTTATGAAACAGAAACTTGGTGTGTCGGTCTGGCCGTCCGCAAAACTTATGATTTCGATAAAAGTAGCGAAATGGGAAACCTTGCTGTATTCTACACTTCCCTCTTATATACAAGGCGGTAACTCGGTGGGTAGGTTGATGAAGTAGGCTGAGTGCTGCATAGTAAAGTGAGTGATGTTTGTCTATACAAAAATCGGAGGTTATAATGTAGATGGAAACCTCTGCTTTTTTCAAACACTAGTCGCTCTATATGACTTCGCGTCATTGGCCGGAGGTCCAGTGCAGGTGCTTACGCGATCATTGAAGTCGAGCTGAGACGAAAATACTTTTCAAAAGCCTTCTTCCATATAACCCGGCATCCCACATGCGTCTGCTAATGGTACCTCTTGATGGTAGCGACGTCACCGTCGCCGATATTTCGGCCATTACACCGGAAATGCTCGTCTGTAATCTTAGGTCGACTCACAAATGATCTTCCTATCATCCTCAAGAGCGGCAATAAGTGGCCTTCCCGAGCAGGCTCATTTGACTGGGCTCATGAGAGACTTGACACTTTCGATAGCCTTCGCAACCGAAGACATTGGCACAACAAACAGCCTTAGATGTTGAGCATGGGTCAAAACCTGCTTACTGCCCGTGGCGGAAGCTGCTCCACGATCAGATAGCAGCAGCCAGAGTTTCGTCTCTTTACAGAGACCGATCAGCTTATAGAACAAAAAAATCAAGAGCATCCTAGACTAGAAAACACAATGAAACCTACCTAAAGAACACACCCCTTCCGCAAGTTTTTGAAAAAAAATTCTTTCAGCCGGTAGTGAGCTACCGCCGATTCTGCATTGCCCAAGAGTTTGCAATGTTTGAAAAATGTGCTTTCAAAAAATCAATCGAAAACATTGAGTTTGAGATGAATAAAGCAGAAACGGGTCGAGGTGATTTTTCTTGAACGGTACTGTACATAGCACGATGCCGGTACAATTCGAAATCACAGTTTTGAAGTACCCATTTCACTCCACACTGCTCACTTCACTCCGCAGTACTCACATGACTCCATCAACCCACCCACTAAGTTACTGCCTTATATATAAGAAGGAAGTGTAGAATGGAGCTAGGTTTTCCATATCACTACCTTTATCGTACATATGTTTTGCGCACGGACAGACCGACAAACCGACATACCCACCCACCCGACATACCGACACACCGACAAACTTACAAACCGACACACCAAGTTTCTGCTTTATAAATGAGAGAGATAATTTAAATGCAAGGAGGTTAGCCCATAAGTGTGCTCATTAACGTTTCCTAGCCGAAAGCATACAGTTTTAGATCTGAGCTTTAGGAGGGGAGGTGTACCGAGGTGGGTGAGTCAATCGGATAACCAACTCATACCCCATCCTAGCTTTTCGCGAGAGGTAATCATCCCACCGCATATTCTTTCGCCTAGAACCGTTTCTAAGTATAGGTCGGGTCGGCTGCCCCTTTCTGCATTCTAGCCCTCAGTGATGGATAAAATCAATGTACCCTCCCACTAACTACACTTTGTAACTACTTGGTAAAAGCAAGGAATGAGGCCCAGAGCAAGTCGGGCAACCCGACTGTTATATAATAAATGGGCCGCAATCCTTTCAACCTCAGGGAGCGTCTAATACGGCAGCGTTAAGAAGGGCCGATCGGGATAGGCTGTATAAAATTCAGGGCTAAAACAGGCTGCCCAAAAGGAGAAGAACCAAGATGGTGATCTGTATTTCCAATGCACGAACGCTTGCATTGGATGCTTATTTCGAGATCGAATGAGAACTGTTTCTTCAAACATGTGACAGCCCAGGCTTGGCGTTGTAGATGTAGAACAATACGCACTTGGCCACGAACATCGACTCGTACGAAAGCTTGATAGTCCGAATCGGACGTTTGCGATCAAAAGGATCTGGGTATTCACGGAAATATGGTGATTCGCAACTCGAAACAAACTTTTCTTTTGAGATGGAGTCGGAAGTCGCTGGTAGACAAGTTTATAGAGAAATAGATCACATAATATTCTTTTTAAAAATTTTGCCTGACTGACGTTGCTCTTAAGTTCTACACTGGATCACTGTGCGCTATATTTTGTCTTTCAATGTTTGTAAAGAGAGCTGCGAACTACAGGGAACGAAGCCCTAAGACTGCCGTCAAGTGGGATTTTGCTTACTTGCTAGTTTGTGGAAAGATTGTGTTATCGGCAACATCGAAGGAGAGTACGACCGGCTCGTGTCTCTTTTCGAAGTCTCGGTGGCTGATACGCCAGCGTTTGATCGCGCGAGCTGTAGGCAGCCACCAACTTGCTCGAGTTGCGAAGCTATGCAGAAAAACGATAACAGGAAGTCTGAATGGGAGAAGGGCAGCAGTTATGGATGAAGTTGCCGAGGCTGGGAAGAACATTCGTAGGCCCGGAGTTTTTCCAGTTGCAACACCAAGTGAGCACTCGGAATCACCAAGTTCAACGGAAAAGGTCTCGGCCCAGCATAGTAGATGGAGGGAGCAACAATGCGAGCAAGCAAGCTAAGGGAACGACTGATTGTGACCGATCTCTACTTTGTCACAAGACTCACTGAAGTACCGTGAGAGTAAGCAGGTCGTTAAGATTGAAGTTCTTCGAAACGTGAAGACTTCTCAAGATAGTGATGATAATTGACGTCTGGGAAACCAAGATGTTCCTGCCCAAATAGGCCGTATGCATAAGGACCAGTGTGGGGAAAGGAAAATCGTTGCAAGGAAATGACTGCAAAGTTTTGTAACATTCGTCTCATCTTCATAATTCGCGCCGTTTACTAGCATTTCCTCGAGTGATTCTCCTTTAGCTTCTCACTGGACATTATGAACATCACGGTCTCACATAAGTACATGGTTCCGGGGCTCGAAAGTAGATCTATAACGAAGATATCGCCATCGGGGACTATTTATCCTTAACTGTCCCACTTTGTCGAGGATAGGCTGGGTTTCCAACGAATTTTTGAAGAAGATGAATCCGACTAGAAGCTTGCTTAGAGGGTAATTTGACCCGTAGAACACGAATATCGCACCCATTCGTCACGAAAATGCCTGGCGCCCCACTACTACTTTTTCTGCGCGATATTTTCATGGGACGTCGATACAGTGCGCGCCAAAACCGATGGCGCATTTTGGCGCGAAAATCAAATGATGTGTTGCCAGACTCATGTATTTCTCATTTGCATTAAACATGGATCTCAACGCTCTGCATCGCCATAATCGCATGTGGAGTTGATGGATTTCAAGTGGTTGGACTTGTTTGAAAAGCTGAAACTGAACGCGGACGACTTTCGAGCATGGTTACGGAGCCAAGGACTACAAGCAGTTCCAGGGTGCTCGATATGCTCTGGATCCATGAACATTTTACCTCAAGACGATGTATGGATCTGCCATAAACGCGCTTG
>UZAF01020160.1:943-19459 GCA_900617895.1 Haemonchus placei | reverse complement strand
CTTTCTCTATCCGCCACGTAGCCTCGTCAACAACCTCCAGTGAAACAGCTAGCTTAGACAAAGTATTTGAGTATGCGTGATGCATTACTCTTCTACATCCTTTCCTTGATGCATCTGTAAAATGGTGATATTCCGCCTCCACATTAAATTCTTGCTTAGAATCATAGTGGTGTTTTGAATGCGCGTGTGGCTTATGGGACGTCTTGTGGTGATGTGCTGCTTCCCAAGCCTGTGCTTTTATCCCAGCACACGACGTTGGTACCAATTTATCGACCTCGTAGGGATGGGAGACTTGGTTGACCTGGACAACACCGATTCAAGATACAATCCCTGGTACGATAATATGCTCCAATTGCCACAACACCACTTCCGTACCAGAATATCCATTTATTTACTTGATTTTCCTCCATAGCAGTGACCATAAAAGGGAGCCAACTTCACTTGGATTCATCTAACACAGATCACTTACAGCACTTCTCCATATCTACAGGCTTGGGCGCTTCAATACAATGCCTTGAAGCCTGTGAAGACCTTCACAAATACGGGTTCATACACCGTGATCTGAAACCTGCAAATTATGCTTGTGGATTAGGCGAAAAGAAACATGTGGTTCAGTTTCAATCCTTTTCTTTTGTTTCCCCAGAAAGAGGATTGGCATTCTCTTCCAGGTGTATATTTTGGACTTCGGAATAGCTAGACGTATTCTCAATGATAAAAATGAATTGAAGACGCCACGTGTATCAGTTCGTTTCAAGGTATGTAGAAAACGGCTAATCGTGGAACCAGTAGCTGTAAATGGTAAATGGCGAATTTCAGGGTACTATACCATTTGCCTCCATTGCTTGTCACAGAGGTATAGAAATGGGGCCAAAAGATGATTGCGAGTCATGGTTCTACTTGATGTTAGATTTAACGGTTCCGGGAGGTAAGCGAAGAACGAAGATGTTATAGGAAAGGTGGTAATAGGATGGCAAAGATGTTGCCATTTGTTGCACAACGACTCGATCATCTGCTTGACTTTGCTAGAGAAACAGTTTTCAACTCGCGCAGCTGCCAGCTCTGTTGGTGCTCTTTTCATGTTGTACCAGCCTGGTTTTCGCTTCTTGTGGGAGAATTGTAAGAGCTGGATATGTGGCGTATTGAATTTCACCCTTTAGCTACCAGTGGTGTTTGCCTCAATGTGCGCTATTTGGGTAAAAGCGTCTAATCGCTCAATTGTAAGAATATGGGCTAAAAGCTGATTTTTCTTGCCCCGCAAAGAGCTGAACTCAGAATGACCTTCAAATTATACATTTCGTGCCTTAATGGAGTGTTAAACATGATACCGTGAGCCCCTCTGTATTCTAAATCCATATCGCGTGTAGGATCCGGAAAGTAAAATCGAAATTTCTCTGAACACCTCTGAGCACAACTACACTCACCCCATTTGTTAAATGACGATAAATGCTGGTTCGAAATCGAGGCATGACAAAAACGAGCCATAAAATCACAATCCACGCCCATTTTGGGATATTTAGTTTCATAGGAATAACGGACGTCTCCCAAGGTTGGCGAGTTATGGACAAAGTTTCGGCCTCGGGCGGGACTGGAACCCATACTTGTAATGCAGCGAATAGAAGCCCAAGCCCGGATAGCACAAGTACGACGTCCGATACCGAAGTTTCCTCCAAAATTCGTCAACTTTGCGAGTCTTTCCCATCGAATTGCGGCGAAAAACAGCAATTAACTAAATATCAAGTCTAAAATAATGGAATTGGAAGCCGGGAATACGGAAAGTGGTATCGCGAAAAGTGTTTTACTGTATATGTGAGGAAATCTGCGATAGCACTTTCAATTAATTATTGTCGATACTAGAGGTCGATACCAGAGGTAATCGGATCCATCTTCCATAATAATTCCTCTGGTAGCGGTACGTGATTTTCCTCTCCGTAGACGTGGACATGCTTTTAAAACACAATCTGACGCTGAGACGTGGCTTTGTCAGTTAACGACTTCGAGTTAGTTACGCAGCAGGTGAGGGTTGTCATACGTATCCTATGCAGCAAAGCACTGCCCATACGAGCCGTGGGAGCAAGGTCGACGCCTTCCGGGTCACTTGCCCTAAAACCGTCTATTCTAGTAGTATGAACCCAGCTTGAAAAGTCAACTTCAGCTACTCCTAATTTTTCTTTGAATCCCAACTCTCAATGGTATCTGAATGCCTTGCAGAAACCCGACTGATTACGCTTGTCGGCTGTTCTGCGCTTCCCTATCTTCAAGTGTTCTGTAGTTTTCTTTTCTCCAAGTAAACTATTCATTTACGTTGTAGGCTTGATTTGGAAACGAATTGCTGATAAGAATGAAGTGCTCAAAGTGAAAGAAGAATGTAGGACGTCGAGAAAGGTCCTTTCTCCAAGGAAAAACAGATATCATTTAGATTTACCGTATCTCAGCAGTTTAGGACCAAATGCTTGGCTCTTTGAAATGCAAAGAAGAACTCTTGCGAGTACTCGAGTATATCGATAAGCTGCAGTATCACGATCATGTTGATTATACGTACATTTATAAGATGCTCGAAGAGGTAATATTACTGAAGGTTTTCGAGAGTTTATAAACAAGCCAGTTTACAACGATTCATATTACAGGGAGCAATTCAAGCGGGTGGAAATGTGAATAATCCATATGACTGGGAGACCGAAATTCCGTAATGTTGCTGCTTGTAAAGCGAGATAACAAAACAAATTCTCGATCACATTTAACTGATATCATTAAAAGATAGCATTCCGGCTGTTTTTTGCAGTTTTATTCGTAAACGGTTATCTGAATGAAGAAATCGCCAATCTCCAATCGAGCAAAGAAGCTGCCTAACTTGCCTTTTGTGACTTGTAACTACGATTTGTTTGCCGCAGGAGCTTATTGACATTAAGTTCAAGGCTTCCCTTTTCTTGTCTGCTTTGCTCGCCGTGTTCCAAGAGTATTGGACAAAGTGGAACGTTCTCACAATTATCATGATCCTTTGGGAAAACACCTCGAGAAAGGTAGATTTAAAAAAAAAGCACTAAAATTCAGTTGAATGTGGAAAATCTCAAAGTGGGCTAAAAGATCTGGTGGATATGTAAAGAGAATCTTGAATCTGCCTCTGGCGCTCAGATATTCGATTGGACCTATAATTTGCCTTCCTTTTATCATTGAATTGTATTCTGACGTGTTCTTCCATTTGTTAACTTACCTCTGAATTATTGTAGATTGTAGCGTAGCAGCGACAACGATTTTGACAACGTCCGATTTAGTCAAAACCACAAAAGTGTTGCAAATTCGGAGAGCGTCCGTTGCGCGCGTCCGTCGGAAGTAGGTCATCCCGCCCACTTCGCGCGCGACCCACCCCATTGAGGCCTCAAGATGACATTACAGTACCGCTAAGTGTAAGTGGAGTGAACGATTTGTATTTGTCCGTGTAATCCTCTCTTTGGCTGACTGCCGTGGACCAAGCGCAAATCGAATGCACCACTGACAACTGCGACGTCTGTCAAGTATCGCGGGCTAACCCGCCGCATGCGCCGGCTGCGGCGTAACCTAGTTCCGTCGGACGCGCGCAGTGAAGCGCACCCTGCAAATTCTTATTCTTACCTCCCGACAGTTAAGTTTCACTATTCATCACCTATATTTCCAACAACAATATGCCGTTTTATGATGGTGTTCCTCTCCTTCTGAAGTTCAGGTAACCATGCCTGGTTCCTCATATTTTGGGCCCATTTTCACTACATCCTGCTCCATGCAGTCAATATTCTTCCATTCGACCGGTCCAATAATGGATGAAAGGATAAAGGATAAAAATTTCAAGCCTAATCAATACCGTCTAAGGGACGTGCCGCGCATTCACCCTCTATTCAGAATCGTAATGGCGAACTGAATGCATACGTGGTGGATACAGTGACTTGCGGTGGCGCGCCGATGTACAAGCCTTTATCCCACACGAGTTTGGTACAAATTAACTGACTCGGAGGGATGGCAGGCTTGGTTAGCTTAGCAACAATCCTATACTACCTCTCTCAGGTTGTAGTAGTACTATATCGGTGGGAGTTTTGGGGCAGTAGTGTGGTGGGTTGTGCCGTGCCCGACATTGATATATGCACTTGATACCGTTGTTGCCACGCGGGTCCTACAATACACCACACTCGTGAAACCGAGGTTTATTAATTCCTCGAACTTGGGTAATTAAACCATATGAAAAAGAAGCATAACAAATACATACTAAAAGGCTCGAACCGTCATTCATGCAAAAGGCACAAACCGCTAAGGATTACCAGATGTGAGTATAAAGCGAAAGAAGTTAAGTGAGCGCGTAGTGATATTTGATTAGCGTATAAAGCACAAGAAAATGAATGAGCATTTCTGAGCGTAATAAGAGCGTTGTAAAAAGCATAATAAAGAGCGATATTAAAGGCGTAATAGAAGCGTGGATTGCATGAGAACAGCGTGGAGAACATCAAAGGCAACTGTCCTCTGGCCTCGTTCTGGCGTGCTTATATGTGACAGGCATCGAGCCTCGCATGTTTGGAATGAGGCATTTCGTTTTCTGAGGAAGTTGAGATAAGGGAATGTTTCTAGTCGGCTCGATAAGCCGAGATTGCAACCTGAACCGCGTTACAGTTGCAATACTGGCGGCCGCGCGTCAGAATGAGGTTAAAAATTTAACTCCAACTACGACAATGCATACAATAATATTATACAATTGACCGGGTATAGGATGACATGTATCATCATATACAATAAACACATGTGCGATATTATGGCGTAAAACATGGCGTAAGGTCCTGAAGCTGTTTTAGAATGCGTTCGATTTCTTCGCTCTTTTACTTAAAGGCCTTTCTCCTGCAAATTGCGTCGTCGTAGCGTCGCTTGTTTTCTTCCGCTCTTTCCGGCCAGCTACACAGCGCTGAGTGATGGCCGGTTTCGTGGCAATGGTAACATTGGTTTTCCTTTTCTTACAGGCGTGCGTTTCGTAGCGTACTCGTAAACAACATGCGCATATGTTTTCGCGTGCGACGATGTGGTTGCGGCGTGCCATGGCTCGATATACTGTGCAGGAATNCCGGCCAGCTACACAGCGCTGAGTGATGGCCGGTTTCGTGGCAATGGTAACATTGGTTTTCCTTTTCTTACAGGCGTGCGTTTCGTAGCGTACTGATAAACAACATGCGCTTATGTTTTCGCCTGCGACGATGTGGTTGCGGTGTGCCACGGCTCGATATACTGTGCAGGAATCGGAATAATGCTCTGCGACTCGTCCACAGAACACGCATTTCATTCCTTTCTTATCCTCTACGACTATGCACCCCCCCCCCCATCTCGAAGTTTCTAAGCTCGCAGTCCGGTTCCACGTCCAACCTGTAGACTAGGTCCTCCAGTTCTTCAATCTCCTCTTCAATGTCTTGATATTCCACTATCAATTCAGCCCTTCTTCTTCCGATCTCCACTTCTCGTCGCCAATCATCGCTTTCATCGTCTTCCACCGTTTCTTCCATGCAATCTGCGTGGTCCCGTACTTTTATTTCTGGGTCGCCGCCTTCCATGCTCTCTTGGCTCGAGCGTCGTCTGCCCTCCCCGACGCGGCGTTGTCTTTCTGCGTGCTCGTTTCCTGAAGTCTGCGTAGATTGCGTTTGCTTCTACGACGCGTTGGCTGCTTTCAGTCCTCGTTGCGTGCGTACGTTCCGTCCGTTGCGTCCATCCGTTCGTGCGGCGCGTTGCGGTCTTGTTGCGCGTGTGCGGCGACGGCCCTAGCCCACTTGTACACAACACTGGGTCACTGGATCACGTGCCAACAAGTGGCTAGGGCCGCCATCGCACGCACGTAACGCGCCGTACGGACGGACGGACGCAACGGACGCAACGGACGGACGTCGAAGCCTGAAAGCAGCCTTAACGGCGGCGTTGTCCGTATTGCTTCTTTTACCGCTGCCGGTGTTGGATCGATTCGAGAGTCTTTTCGAAGCAGCATGGTTGATTCGCCTTTTACATGGAGATCTATTGCTGCAGTATTATCTATTGCGTCCTTGGTAGTCACTTTCAGTTTTCGTTGGATCATACTTTGCAAATTGTCGAAAGACGTGATGACAGTTCTCTGGAAATCCTGCGTCCATGTGTTCTTCTTCCTGGAGTATTCTGCGGAAGTCATTCAGAAGCGATTGCTGTTCGCTCAAAATCTTGAGCTGGTCTTCAATGACCATCTCGATTGGCGATTGTTTCATGAGAATATAATTCTCTCTGTCATCATACTGCGGCTGTGTTATTATTGCCCGCCAGTTACTCTCTGAGATGGCACCAGTGGCGATGAGAAGTGGCGATACTGCAAACAAGGAGCGTAATTCTGTGCGGATAAAAAGAAATTCCATTTCTCATATCTCCTTGAGCGTTTCAATAATGAAGTTCTGCTATGCATTCTTTCCATCCTTCCCTCGATCTGCGTAAGTTGGCGACTCTTTCAGTTAGCGTTGTCATGTTCTTCAGCGTTTCATGAAGGTGTCGACAAGTTACCAGGATTTTCTTTTAAAGCTGCGTGGGCGTCGGTAGTGGAGGAATGGCGTGAAGTCGACCTTCGTACTTGCATTCCGATGCGTTCATTTCCTGAAGATTGTAGGGAATAGCTGTCACTCATTATGGGCTTTGATACTCCTTATCGTACCATAAAACTTCTCAGTGCATTCAAAAAGTGTCCAATAGCCATGCTTTTTACTAGTTGCACCAAATGTGGTGGGTTGTGCCGTGCCCGACATTGATATATGCANGAAGCATAACAAATACATACAAAAAGGCACGAACCGTCATGCATGCAAAAGGCACAAACCACCGAGCATATATCGTATCGATACGAGATGTACGTATAAAGCGAAAGAAGTTAAGTTAGTGATATTTGATTAGCGTGTAAAGCACAAGAAAATGAATGAGCATTCTTAAAGCGTAATAAAGAGCGTCATAAAAAGCGATATAAAGGGCATAATAGAAGCGTGGATTGCGTGAGGACAGCGTGGAGAACAACAAAGGCAAGTGACCTTCTTCCTCGTTCGGGCGTGCTTATATGTGCGAGGCATCGAGCCTCGCACCACTGGAATGTGGCATTTTGTTTAGTGAGAAAGTTGAGACAAGGGAATGTTTCCAGTCGCGCAAGGCTCGATGCTCCGATATTGCAATTTGAACCGCGTTACAGTTGCAATACGCTTTTTTTGTGCGCTGCCTTTTGTGTGCTCCCTCACCAATACCAATATACCAACTCCTCGGTCTTCCGTACCTACGGAACTGCAAATGAAGCACACTTCGCTTGCGTGAGAGCTTACTGTGTTGGAGTGCAACCTGTCAACGAATTTAAAACCGAAACTTGGGCTTCACATGAATGTGAAATGTGCTGTTCTCATTAAGACTTACTTTTCTGCAATGTGAGGATCGAGGGAAATATGCAACTATGTCAACACGGTAGAAATTGCTATGATTAAAGACACAGTTCACGTAAAAGTGGTTTCTGACATTTTCTCATAGTATATATTTGAAGCTCTCCGTCATATCATACTTGCCGTTATAAGCTCGAAAAATCCGCTGTATAGAGCACAGTAAGGAGCCAGAGATTGTAATATGTAGATGCACATCCATATTGGACCAATTTCAACGGCTTTGTAGTGGCTGCACTACCTCAAGGAGCTCCCACGTAAGAGGTTCTAACAACTTGCCGTAACTCATAGCGGTAGTGAAAGGCAGTTTCGACAATTCCGGCTTGATGTGATCATCTTTTTGCGCAATGGGAGCAAGTTGAATCTCGTCCATTTTCCGTCCGCTAGTACCCTCATAAGCCATTGTTGCCACGGTGATCTCGTACAACCTCGATTCCACTACTTTCAAAAAGCCTTGAAGTAGGTGGATTCTCTAAGTTAAATCGCCACCGATGTACTCCTCCACAAAAGGGCACCTCAAAACTGTCGTAAACTATGCCTTAAAGCAGAGTGAATTCATTGAAAGAGCGTAGATTAAAAATGACCTCATATATGTGTTTGCAAAGCATGGTTAGCGAAGAGCAAAAGCGTAAGATTCCAGTAATTGCTACTGCTTATCAAGACGAATCAAAGTAGGCATGGAGGTACGGTGGCCGTCGTTGGTTTGTAGACTAAAATGATACGGTGGCTACGAGCTATTGATTGGGAAGCGATCTCTGCGTGCCCTATACACCAGCTTGTCAATCGTTGTCCATGTTCTCCTCCAGAGTACACCCTCGTCAAGAACGGATGAGTGAAGGGAGAAGATAGATCAGGAAGGAGTACTCCAACCAGTTTGTGAAGTCTTCACACTTCGAATCTGAAACTGATAGCTATGACACTTTTACCTGTATGTCAACTAAATTGTGAGCAACGGTTCGTCAATATAAACTGTGTGATGTCAAATGGAATCAAAAGGCCCACAAAGTTCGGTACAAAGGATGGCAACACACCAGTACACAGAGACTGATTGCAATCGTCTGTATTGTGTTCGTTGCGACCACGATTTCTCCCTCGATATAAAGATGGTAATGTCGCCACCGTTCATGAGGACCTACGTCGACTCCCCGATGAAGCCCTCCGGCTCGCTGCTCCACCCTAAGTTGTTTCGTATGATTTATATAAAAACATATAGATTATTTCTCGAGCAGAGAACGCATCAATTCGAATTAATTTTATCCGGGAAAGAGCAACATTTTGATTTTGCTTAAGAATTTTCTTTCGATTTTGCTTAAGAATTTTCTTTCAAGTCCATATTTCATCACAACTCAAGCGAACCCATTCCGCTGCTACTGGGGTTAGGGTATGTCACGAGTTGCTCGTTAAGCGCTCGTCCCCGCGACGTACTGTACGATGCAGAACGCTCGACCAGCTTCCCATATTACTGCATTTAACTCAGCAACCTACTGAAAACAAATAGTGAGAAAACACCAAACAAACACTAACCCATCACTAAGATCACGAGCGTATCATTTGCCTTAACCTCGTCACGGCTTCCAATAAAGCGTCAATTTCATTTTTCAGTGCTGCGGCACGCTCCTCCTGGATAGCGGCTTTCTCCCTCAACTCTTTCCCCCAGACGGTGTCCCTCTGTGTTAGAGAGAGCTGGTTTCCGCTAGCTTCTCCTAGCATCAATGGGACTTCATAGATTGATGGGAAAGTAGATAAGATACTATAAGTTATAACCATTCCAATGCTTACCAATAGTCATCGCAACACGGAGCATGGAAATCATATTCTGTGAGGTTAGCCGACCTACGACATGTTTATTAAAAACAATCAATCCTTAAAAAGATAGTAACCATCTCATAGACACCTATCGCACTGCCATNGTTTTCTTACCGGTTAGTTTATTCTTTCTGACGACCCTAACGCCTTGTCGAAACCGCGTTGCCGCGCTTTGATCTGTTTGTGACCCCACAGCGATGTGGGCGCTCATACATAACCCCTTGACGCTAGGACTGAGTCTCTTTTGATTCTGTTCGGGTTCTTCTCCTCTGGGCCGGGACTAAACCCCTCTCCCTTGTCGATTATCTTCCTGTCTACCCAGAGTTTTATTCCAGCTCTCTCGATCCCTACGTGAATCTCTTTTTTATTCTTTTGTCGGTGCTTTGTGAGGTTGCCTTCACTGCCTTCTGTATCGCCTTAGTGTTTTTGTGCACTATTTTTTGCGTCCGTTCAGTTGATTTTTGTAGCTTTGATAAAAACATTTGTCGTCTGTTTCCCTGCTGTCTTGGTGGACCCGATCGGTGCTGGCCGCAAACCATCTACTTGGGAGCCGAACCACTCCAGATCAGAAGTTCCCTGCATCCCGTTCTGACCTCAGCACGGTCTGAAGCAGGAAAAAGGAACAGCAATAAATTGTCTTCAATTTAACAGCGCGCTGGGCGGTCGGTTTTCTTCCCGCTCTCTTCGACCGTTCGTCGTCTTCTGCCGAATTGTCGATGTCGCTGTTTCTTGCTGACAATTTACTCCTACTGCCTGCACGTCAAGGCTTGTATAGCGTCTGTCGCTGTTGCTACTGTTATTCACCTAGCTCTACCGCTATCGGCTAGTTGCAGTTATGTACGCGGCCGAATCAATCGCATCTCAACAGATCTGCGACTGGCGAGTTCCTCGTGGCAAGGGCGCTTTTGTTCACTTTACTGCTACCTTTACAGGTGTATTTGTTTTCTTGTGTTTGTGTATCATGGATACCCCTTCAGCCACACAGGCCCGTTTTCTCAGGGTCGTCAAGGAAAGCATCATCGGCTCGACCTTTCCAGTTCTGTTCGACGATCAACTTGAGCACGTCATCGAGCTCATCGTCAATGATCTTTCACTGCCCCCTCACCTCAAAGCCGCAATGGGCTATCTATTTGTTATCAAGAATGAGTTGAATGACGTCGTTAAAAGGAATGTGATAATGAACAGTGATAATTCTGATCTTCCTCCTTTCTTATCTAGCGAGATTGAACGCAAACGCTCAGTTATCATTTTTGGAATGAAAGCAAGTGTTTCTTTGACTTCTTCTGAACGAGTTTCATACGACTTGAACTGTGCTCGTCGAATTAATGATTTTCTACCTATCGATTGTTCACTATCTGTTTATAAAATGGGTCGGTACAATCCTGAGAAGCCTCGTTTTTCAAGGGTAGTTTTTCCTTCCTCTTAAGGGGGCTCTCGAGTTAAGGTCCTTCCCTAAACACAGCATCTATATAAGGCCCTCATTGTCGATCGCTGAGCGCGAGCGCTGTAGAGCTCAAAGAATTTCGAATCAGATCTTTCGACTTTCTTACGCTATGCATACTTCAAGCTCTCGTCGGCCTCTTGTAGGTTGTAATTCTGCTAATGCTTATCATTTAGAAGCTCCTATGTGTATAAATTCGTAAAAACAACCTAACTGATGTCACGCATAAGCACTTACAAACAATAAAGTTCACAACTCCCAGAGACAAATAAGGTTTCTTTGAATTGGTCAACAGAAGGACTGCCATTCGCGCAGGTAGCCATGACGCAGATCGTACTGTTGGTCTTGTGCTGATTTCGTCTTCGGCGTTCCTCGATTCTCAATTGTTTTCTAAATTGGTGGAGAAAGAAGCGATTTCTGAGGTTCCCTTTGACATATTCTATTCCCTAACCTGAGGTTGTTTTGGTGTTTTTTTATTTTTGTCAAGTTGCCGCATAATCGTTTATTGTACTGCGAGATCATTTACAAACGTGAAATCACAGTAGTTACAATAAAAATGATAGGCGAGTCTGTACTATGTTTCGTATGCTCAAAAGGCACCATCAACTAGTATTTTTACCGAATTTTCCTTCTTTCAAGACAAATAATCGTTTGTCAAAGTGGTACACACAGACAGCTGCGTGATGTTTTCCCATTTCAGCTTCCCTTCCTGCGCTTCTGCAATAGAAACATGTAGCCGATGAAGGGCAGTTGGTGGGGGTATGGTCTGCGTTAAACAGACATCTGATGCATTTACTGCACTCTTGAGCCCGTTGACGGCGAGCCGTGTTAGTTTTCATAAACCGTGCATTCTGTGGCGAAGTGAGGTCTATTACAAAACTAGCAGACTGTAGTTTTCTTACTAGGCTGTTGAGGGGGCCTTTTGCCGCGTGTATTAGACGGGGGAAGCTGCAAGGCTTGACTCAGGAACTTTCCCAGTTAATTTTCAATGTGGTCCAATCGTTCGTCCATGACCTCCATTATTTCCTGAATGTTTATGGAAATTGGGTTGAATTTCTGATAAATTCCAAATAAGAGTTCATTTTTTTATTTATCAGTACCTTGATTTTCTTTTTATTTGACTCCTGTTTCGTTTAATCGTTTTTGTTTCTTTTCCGTTTATTGTGTTGGTTTTCCTTACCTTCAGAAAAAAGTTCAAAAGGGTTGTGAAAGACAGCTTTCTTTGTTCCCTTATCGGATTTATGTATTAAAGTTTGAAAATTGCCGCATTGTAATTTGCCGTGTTCCCGGTCTCGAGGTTGTTGAGCTGTCTCTCAATTTTTCCTAACTTATTTCGTATTTCCGTATTGTTCGTATACGGTTCGAACGGGAGATTTCCGTAGTCTGCTGCCTGCGGAAGAAGGTGGACACCACAGGCATCTTCATGTTTGGAGTTACTGCCGGGGGGAGGGAGGCTCACGTGGGTGTCTTCGTTTTTAGCCTCAGTGGGCTGTTCGGCACTCTGAAATTATGTTATTACGTTACCATTACTTTACCTATTATATTACCCGAAATACAAGTTTATTTAAAATGTGAGCTTTTAGAAAAGGCTTATGCATTTCCTGAAAGTGTGGCATAGAAGCAAGAGAACAAGACAGAAAATTTCCCTAGAAAACAGAGCATCAGGTTGAAAAAACGGAAAGTGAATTCGAGTGGTGTGAAGGCTATGAATGAGCTTATCATGGTTGTTTTGCCTCTTCTCAAGCATGTTGCTAGATATGTTAATGAGATAAGCAGTGTTGCTCGAGCGTTGCAAATACGAAGAATGTATACAGCATACATATACTTCTTGCAAACGTGAAAGAAGTGAGTTGTATCAGGGAAAACGAATGAGAAGTCCCCTGTATGTTCAGTTGTGTTACCTTTGCTATACAAATATTGCAAAATTGGTTGCATTCCCTTTATGTAATTCAATGTGGCTTCCAGTTTGCCTCACATTGTTCGAGTTCTTCGGCTGTTCTGACAGATAATTTTATTTTATTAGGTGTGCCATGTTTTGAACACTGTAAGGTAAACGCATGAGTGTTGTATGAAACTTGTGCTAATGCTTCAAGGTTATCTGAGAAGCACATGATTTCAGTAAGTACACCAGGTCTGTCTGCATCTGTAGCACCCTTTAATGGAGAGGACTAAAGCGTTACAAATGAAGTCCTGTATTATTTCTTTCACCAGTCGGGTCGGCCGGCTTGCGCCGGGCCTCATTCCCTCCTTTTACAAAGCAGATAGAAAATGTATTATAGTTGGCGATGGGGTGAGAATGTGCACCACATCCACCCTGTGCTTCTTCACTCCTGAAGCCCAGGTCAAAAAACTGTTTGTTCTCGACTAAGAAACGTTCCTGAGCTCAATTAGAGGCCCATCTCCTTATCTGCGCTACAGCATATAAAGTTGAAAAAAAGGGAAGGACTCTCAACCACATTATCACCTCCGATTTTTATAGACATACATAGCACAATACCTGCGCAGGTAGAAACCACCGTTTTGAAGTCTCCACTTCACTTCCCATTAGTCACTTCCCTCCCCACTACTAATTATAATCCATTAACCTACCCACCAAGTTACCGTTTATATATAAGAATTAAATATAGGATAAAACCGAGTTTTCCATATCACTACCTCATCGAAATCATAAAACTTGCGGACGGACAGACTGACAAACACACAAACCTACAAACCTTCAAACCTGCAAACCGACAAAACGACAAACCGACACACCAAGTTAGTGCTTCATAAATAAGAGAAATAGCTTATTAGCACTCATACGTACAACATGTTGAGCCGGTCGACAGCACTGAACCGTTAAGCTGTACGCTTTACATGGATTAACTTGTTTTGCATGATGTTTTTTTAACTGCTGTTATTTCGCCGCAGTACGCGTTCCGAAAGTCTCACAAGGTTGGCGGTGGACAAGACTTTAATGTCGGAAGGGGCTCGAACCCGTACTTGTGCTTATCAAGCACCGTGCTCTATCCCTTACACTACCGAGCCCCCTCTTGCCCTCGCCTCCTGAGATTTAGAGATTTAGGAATGGAGCACGATGCCCGAGAAGCACAAGTACTGGCTCGAGTCCCTCCGAGTTTGTCCATAAATCGCCAAGCTCGTGAGACTTTCGGAACGCGTACTACGGCGAAATAACAGCAGTTAACAAAACATCAAGCCCTTGTATTGTTTATTATCAGACATCAACTTATAATAATGCAATAACCTTTGCCACCTCCTCCTCACCTAAATTTTTTTCTTCACTACGCCGCACACCTCCTCAACCCGAAGACGACCCTTTTCCGAAAAATAGCATAATCTAGCCGTTCCAACCTACGCTTTATTCTAGTTACTGCGATTTATCCACATGCACGATCTATGAGCTTTTGCTAACTCTCATTTTCACATCCTTATTTCATTGTTCATATGCGGCACTTATGTCATACTAAGCATTTCGTCTTTTCCAGCTGCTCTATGCTCTGAAGAATTTAAAAATTCCTATGCCGTATCAGAACTACAATCGAACCTCGAGGACGAGATTACTGTTGGAATGCAGATGTCTTCGCCTCGTTGAAACGCGATCCGGAGAGCCAGGATCAATCACGCTACGCAACGTTGGAAAGGACCGCTATATATGTAGTCTGCTGGTTCGAAACAGCCGGGGTCGACTTGTCTACCGAGACTGGCCTCTTGCATACGATCTCGCCCGTGGTTCATTGCCCTACACGCAAGGCCCTTTCTCCATTGTTGTACATTTAGCGATATTTAAGTTATAAAGAAAGTACAGGCACTACTAGTGTTACACATACGAACTCTCGTCCCCTACATCATCAGTTGTAGGCTTAAATGGCCTATAATCTGATAAATACAATATCAGTGCTGCAGCCGTTCTGCACGTTTCTTGCAGGGAATCTTCTACAACTCAGGAAAAAATCCGACACTCATTCATTTCTGAATGGTGCATTCTAAATTGCATTCAAATATACCCGCCGCGCGCGACGTGACGGGCGTGGCCTAGTCTTATCGTCGGTAAGAACGCATGTTCCCCTTTACGCTCGGCAGCAGGTGCAACTGCCCGGTTTAGCATTCAAATATACCCGCCGCGCGCGACGTGACGGGCGTGGCCTAGTCTTATCGTCGGTAAGAACGCATGTTCCCCTTTACGCTCGGCAGCAGGTGCAACTGCCCGGTTTAGGACAATGATGCCCATAAGAGAAGCTTTTCAATCGAAGCAAGTAGTTTACAGAACAGTGCGGTTACTACTAACAGTCGAGTTCAGTACGAACATGCAAGTAGAACGAGTATGATATCCAAGTACAATGTACACAAAAAGTCGGAAATAGGAAATCGTGGAGTGCACCACTGAATAGCACGTACGAGAAGAGTGAAGGAAAATTTATTACAAAAAAAGCAACAACAGAACAATAAACGCAGTGCAACGGCAAAAAAAATTACAAACAAAGGTCAGATGAAATCCTACAGATTACTTGGCTTCGCGGGGTAGTCGAAGGAAGAGAGTGCGCTCCGGGATTCCCCTGAACACACTCGTACTGGTTCCCGCGTCGTGTACTACCAAACCCACTTGCCCCCAAGGGATACCTAGGGACCTACGCTGGTTTCGAGATATCGGCCACTAAAGCCGCTACACTATTCTCGCCGATCTGTCCGCTAAGGCCCTCCGACTATCTAGGTCACCTAGACCCCCCGAACTACAGCCACACAGGCCCTCAGTGAAAGATCGGCCACAAAGGCCCTTAAAGGATGAATCGGCCACAGAGGCCACACAGAATATCAGAGATGAGGGAAGACCTCACCTCAGTCGAGCAAACGAGTAGAATACCTAACTTACTAAGCCACCCTACTCGATACCTTCGCTCCCTCGTGCGATCAGTTTCTGATCTCCTATGATCATTATCATTAGTACGCCTTGCGTACAGGGGTCGCTCGTCCGTGCGGTCTCTCTCTTCGGCCCTTGCCGACACGCCCCCCCCCCTTGCAATTGTCGATGTCCTCGTAGACCGTTCTACCTCTAAAAGGGTAACCGAAACTGCGGCACTCTGCAGCGAATATTTTCATACGAATACTTAGCCGCGACCACCTCAGGGTACAATCTGTCGTCGGGTGTACGTGTACGTGTAGTATACGTTGTCCAGTCCGCGAGAGTATACCTCGAACTTTCGAACGACTTCGCCACTCTGGTATAAACGCTTCCTCGGGGTCCATCTTTTTCAAGAAGCGCCGATTCTGGTGCGGCAAGCCCTACCGGGCCGATTTTCCGTGGTCGTGCGGCCTGAGCTTCTTCCTTCAATTCCTCTTTGACTTTTTCGGAAGCAACTTCATAGAATTCCTTATTGTGGTCCTCGATCCGGGGGTGCTTCGCGATCGCGTGATTTCTACATATGAATTCCGTCCAACCTGTACACTGATCGTGGGCCAGTCTCAATATCGCGCACAAGGCCTGAGTTTCGAGCATGACAGCGCGCTCGTTGTGGAGACGGATCTTCTCCGTAATCGAAAAGTCGCTCCTGATAAAGATGGAAGCTATTTCCTATGCTGACCAAACATTTTCAAACTGCTTTCGAGCAAAAGCTCCAGGAATGGTATTTCTTTGATGTCGCCGAGTTTTGTGTTCCTGAAGCAGTCGTCCAAACATTCGTACAGCAAATGTCCTTTGTCGGTCACACTAGTGACGGTGGCTCCTCTGCGTCTTCCAGCGCCCGTGTTGTCGAAGCCATCGATGTTGAATGTTGTCTCGAGCGATCTGCATATATCTGTCCAGTCGAAGGCATCTCGAACCTCCACTGCCTCATCTTCGCGCCCGGCTTCGCGCTGAAGACTCGCCACATTTCTTTTTTACCTGCAATACATCTGTGTTGAGCACTTCACAAATGCCTGCTAACACTTCACAATCTCTTTCCATAGTATTTATGTACTCGTGCCACTTTTCACATGACTCAATACCTCTCTGAGTCAACATTTTACTCACCTCTCTCTCCAACTCATGGGGAATCCCTTTCTCACTACATTGTCCGTGGTAACCCCTTCCAGTGTTTTAAAGGTAGCCAAAAACTCTTTTCCGATTTCAGTTCTTTTTTCCTTTGATACACGAGGCTCGCACAAAATCTCGCCTACTTTCTTTTATAACTGCCCTACCAGGGCCACACATCTGTCCCTCACGTCTGATTTCCTTTTAGGCGAAAGTAGCACGGTCCTCCTCACCTCCGTGGGGTCCATTTCTGTGCCAACACGATCGTCAACGGGGAGGGATCATTCGTCTTATTCTCCTTTTCTACTATAGAGTGTCACCGTCCCACGCAATTGCGGGTGCCCTTGAGTGGTTCTTGCTTTGCCACTTTGAAACCCGAAAGCTCGGCTACCCTTGCTTTGCGGTAGTCTCGAGTGCCACACAAATGGTCGGTACGAACAATGCACCACGAAATTGAAAAAGAAACAACTAGATACGGATACTTGATATCTGGCACGCCACGCAATCAATAATCAATAATGATTTCAATCGACACGGCGTCAAGATATCTACACTCCAAGCACTACCATATCACGACCGGTTCGGCTCCCATGTACCATATCACGACCGGTTCGGCTCCCATGTACACAAAAAGCAACAGTCGGGAAATAGGAAATCGTGGGGTGCAACAATGAATAGCACGGACGAGAAGAATGAAGGCAAATTTATCACAAAAAAAGAAACGACAGAACAATAAACGCAGTGCAACGGCAAAAAAATTACAAACAAAGGTCAGATGAAATCCTACAGATCACTTGGCTTTGCGGGCTAGTCGAAGAGAGAGAGAGTGCGCTCCGGCGTTCCCCTGAACACACTCGTACTGGTTCTGTGTCGTGTACTACCAAACTCACTTGCCCCTAAGAGACACCTAGGGACCTACGTTGGTTTCGAGATATCGGCCACTAAAGCCGCTACACTATTCCCGCCACATAGGATAGATCTGACCGCTAAGGCCCTCCGAGAATCTGGGCCACCTAGACCCCCCGAGCTACAGCCACACAGGCCCTCAGTGAAAGATCGGCCACAAAGGCCTTCAAGGGATGAGCCGGTCACAGAGGCCACACAGAGAATATCAGAGATGAGGGGAGACCTCACCTCAGACGAGCAAACGAGGCGAATACCTAACTTACTGAGCCACCCTACTCGATACCTTTGCTCCCCCGTGCGATCAGTTTCTGACCTCCTATGAACATTAGTACGCCTGGCGTTTAGGGGGTCGCTCGTCTGTGCAGTCTCTCTCTTCGGCCCTTGCCGACAACAAGGCATCTTCTAACCATCCTGTAGGAATAGAACTATGGAAACAATAAAAACGCATTGCAGTTCGCGTGAGAACATAGATGGAAAACTGCTGAGAATGTCATTGGGGAAGAAAATGCACCGTCACAGTCTTCCCACATGTTAGGCTTCATTTTATACAGAAACAAAAATTCAGTACGGCCACTTATCTCTTCCTCTTACAGTAATCCGTCATAGCCCCATCTTAATACGCAACTCTTACCTGTCACAAATACGACACGCAGAAAAGGGGCCTCAGGCAAGGGCACCGACGGGTTGGAGAAACTGGAGGGTTACTGTAAGAATCGAGTGATGGTACTGATTTTTCGTTTCTGTTCATTTTATTGGCGAGCAATAATAAAGGGATAAAAATGAAGATTACAAAAAAAAACAGATTAGAAACCTAGTTGTATGACCGGTAATGGAAGAGCTGCGCTGAGAAATGTTGTACTTGGAAATCTTAAAGTTAATATGAAGTAATCCCAAGGGGATTACATCGGTGAATACGACACCCAAGCCACCCTTCGGACTCG